>JAAGKR010001029.1:47552-120052 GCA_011419295.1 Clarias macrocephalus | reverse complement strand
GACATTTCAGAACGGTCAAATTGTTGCGCTGCGTTGAGCAAAGAAAACAACTAAGGAGATTTAAAGTTACTGGATTTGGGTTAAGAACGCTCCAACACGTTATGAAAACCATTAAGGATAGTGCTGAACCATCATCAACTTTGTGGACAAAATGTGGTTGGAATTACTATAATTTAAACACTTTGGTGAAGTTGCATTGTAAAAACTCAAAGTAAAACATAGTTATGATTTATAGTGAAAGTAAGAGCATTTTTATTGCATATTTTATGAGAACTTACAGGATTTGGACTAAACAGCTGTGTAATCATAAGTCCATAAAAATATTGGACTATGGAGCAATGTGGTGGTCATGTGATCTGATGAGTTCAGATTGACCCTATTCCAAAGCGATGGCTTGCATACTGACTACACATCTCTGAACTTCCAGCCTCCTAACACACAGTATGACTGCAGATCAATCCCTGCTGTCCGTTATCACTCAGATGAGGATGGGTTCCCTGTTGAGTCCGGTTCCTCTCCAGGTTTCTTCCTATTGCCATCTCAGGGAGTTTTTCCTTGCCACTGTCGCCGTCGCCCTCGGCTTGCTCATCAGGGACAGTATAATCATTTTGATTCATACACATTCACATTTCAAAAACTTCAGTAATTTCTTTTGATTCTGTAAAGCTGCTTTGCGACAATGTCAATTGCTAAAAGAGCTATACAAATAAAATGTAATCAAATTTAATTACTGTACAAGCCTCAAGAGGCAGGGTTTTAAACCTGGCAGTGGTCTCATCTGATGAGGTCCAGACACAGCAACATAATGTAGCAATAAAAAGAAAATTTCAGCTGGAATGTACATCTATGGAGTTTATATATATATATATATATATATATATATATATATAAAGGCACAGTCATATTCCAGGACTCAAACTGTGAAAAGTGGTTGTGGGTCAGGGTTAACCCCTAGAGGGCGCCCAGAGACTTTGTTGTAGTTTTTGTTAAAGTAAACATTTCATTTCCCAGGATGCACCTCGGTCAGGTGATGGGAACACTCACCTGAACCGAGGTAGCTCATTAGTTTGATTATACAGTCTATTTCCTGTGTCATACTAGTCTAGTTCAGCTCATATTTTTGTATAGACTCCGGTTTTGTTTTGTTCTCAAGTTAAGTATGTTTGTTTATCTTTTATTTCTTTATTGAAAAAAAAAACATCTAAAACGTCTTCACCTATGCCTCGCCTACACCAGCATGAGCAACTTTTTTTTTGTTTTTTTGGCTAGGTTGTGTACTGTATATACAGCATGTTGTCCCTGAAGCTGATGTGTTAGAAACCGAAAAAGAAATGACCAAGCTTAAGGATTTTAACGACTTTGACAAGGGTTAGTTGTATGGGTCAGAGCAACACCTAAAACTTCAGCTCTTGTGGGATGTTCCCAGTCTGCAGGTGTACACTTTGCTTTCCTTGGACCAATTTTGGTAGGTCTTGGCTAAACAGCTGTGTAGCCATAAGAAAACCTCTTGTTTGTGAGACTAATCAGAAGGGGGAAAAGTTTCGATTTGGTAGGGAGCAAAAAGACCGGACTATAGCGCAATGGAAAAAGGTCATGTGGTCTGATGAGTTCAGATTGACGCTATTCTAGAGCAATGGCTTTTACAGTGACTACTGTACGATAGGTCCAAGGAAGGAAAACTGGTAAAGCAGTGACCGGGTCATAGCATACAAGGCTCATTGATGCATGTGGATGATGAAGGCTGGCTCGTGTAGTCTGATCCACTAGATGAGCTACTGTAGATCTATTTACTGTGAAAGTTAATACTGGTTCTGGCATGATCTGTGCCAGATACCACAGTATACATTTCCATCAATTTTGAAATTTTGACATTTGTCCTCTGTACGCCACCAGATGTGAAATAGTGATTGACTATCTAGTGAAGAATATACAATTTCTTTGCATTGAGAAACACTTGGGTAGCTTCCACTGTATGTTTTGGGTCATTAACAACAATCCATGCTGCTACTTTTATCAGCAGTCAGGACACCCATAGTTAGGGATGGGTCGCTCGACACCCAGTTTCGACACGCTAGTGCTTTGAAACAGTGTTCCATAAGCATTGCTTGAAACGAGGCTGTCACGTGACCTGTGGAAACGAAGCTTCGTTACCTCACTGACACGTCACGCAGGGCTCAAACACAGAGCGCGTCTATTGCGCTGTCCCATATCCGCTGTCCATTTATTCCAACGTTATAATAATATCCATAATTGTCATGCCTATATGTATGCCTATATGTTTTTTATATATAAAATAAATAATATATTATAAATATATATTACAATAAAAACAATGATGTTTGAATGTCTGTTGTACGAATTTATGCCAGTAAATTAAGACACCTTGCGGGCTCAACCACTGTTCCCAAAAATAATTAAAGTCCTTCCTCAACTACAAACGTGTTTGCTGCTTGTAAACGCCATCCTTGTGAACGGCGTCTTATTAAATTTAGAAACAAAACCTTACAATGAACAAAACATGTGAATGGCACAGCTGGTGTAGGGATTTTTTTTTTGACCACCAGATGGCGAAGTAGAGCACTGTGTCAAAAAGCTTCGAAGCATCAACGCAATTTGTTGTAAAAGCTTCACTGCTTCGGAAGCTTCGTTCGGCACATCCGTACCCATAGTCCAACAGACGAGTGACCTGGTTCCATTAGCAGGGGTACACTCTTACGCCACAACATTCCTTAATAGATGATGTATTATGCATCGGATCAGAAAGCTGTTGCTTTCTTTCGCCATAATTTTCTCCTCCCATCATTCTAGGACAAGTTAAATTTGGTTTCATGCGTCCAAACAATACATAGGTTCATGTGATTGACAGAAGAGAAAGAGTACGCTATCCCTCCAATCAGATATCAAGTCCCATTTTTCAGCCTCAGCTTTTGATCAATGTCTGCCTGTGGGATTTGAACTTGTAATCTCACATCGTGCCACATATGAGCTTTTAGGAGATTCTTTAACAGAATAAATGAACTCTGACATTGCTGATGATCGACAAGAAACTGATTGATGATCGCTGTGGATCCTGACGTAGGAGCGTCTCGAACCTGCCGCTCCACAGACCTACTTATTAAGAGCTGTGATAAACGGCTTCCTGTTAAAGCTCCTTTTCTCTATTGATTTATTCACCGCCAAAGCGGGCTGAATTATTACCTGTGAAAATGAAGCCTGAATTTTAAGGTCTCAAATGTGACTTTACTCTGTAGATCAAAAGCAGGTGATCTCATCAAGCTCCTCCATGAGACGTTTATTGGGACCAAATATCACCATGATGGCGTGAATTATGTGAATAGCTTTACGCGGCGACATGTCAGTGGAAACACCACACAAGGGGGAGGCACGTGGGAGTAGATGTGAATTTCCCGAGGGGGATATTAGAGCAAATAATGAACAGCAAACACACTCATCTGCTAAATGAGTGTGTCCTGCACAGGTGTGGAGCTGCAATTACTTATGCAGAGCACATGCATGCATGAACACACACACACACACACACTCACACGCGACAGGCGAGCTAATTTTCAAAGACCTGCAGAGCAAACTGGTAATGATGCTGATGATAAACAAACTGATCGATCTTGAAACTTAGCAGTGCACTCCTCTGTTTTCTTGGGGAAAGACGGATGGATGACAGGAATGAAAAAGCACCGGGTTTTGCTGATGTCCACTGGCTCATGTATCCCATCAGTATAAAAAATTTCCCCGATTTCTCATCAGAATTCTCGTAACAAAGATGGAGGGATCAATCATCATTCACATGGAAGACTGAGAGTGAGAGGGAGAGAGAGGCCAAGATAAGGAGATTGGGATGAGGGAGAGGGAAAGGAGTGTAAGAAAAAAAGAGTGCGTGGAGATAACTAGAAGGACAGAGAATGAATGAATAGGAGAGATGGAGTGAAAAAAAAGAATAGTGACAAAGAAGGAAGAACAAGAGAGTGAAAGAACTGACGGAATGGCAAAGAGGTAAGAAAAGACACAGAGACCAAGAGGATAAAAGGATGAAAAATGGAGGGGAGGATGAATATGGAAACAGAGAGCTACATGAATGAGAAGAAAGCACAAGAAAAAGAACAGATAAATTAAAGGAAAGATAAGGAAAAAAACGAGACAGGAAACGGAAAGGGACGGAAATGAGAGACAGAGCGATGGGGGAAAAGAAGAGAGAAAGAAAACAGGGTAAAAGGAAGAATCAAAAGGACACTAAGATGAAAGGAGGGAATGATAGATCCAGGAAGTAGAAGGAAGAAGAAAGAAGAAAAGGGAGCAGAATGAAAAGTGGGAGCGAGAAGGAAGATTGAGTGGCAGGAGAGAGAAAAAAGGGAATGAGAGAGGAACAAGCAGAGAGAGGATGGGGTAAGGCAAGAAAGGAAAATGGGGAAGAAGAAAAGAGGAGGAGGGGAAAAATGGCAGACACGAAGAAAACACACTGAAGGAAGGAAAAAGAGATGGGATGAGAGAGGAAATATTATAAATGATGGAAGATGAAAGGTGAATGAATTCATTTCAGAGTCATGGGGAAAGCGAGTGAAATGTTCAATTATTTACATGGACATCATTTTGTGAGAAGACACACACACACACACACACACACACACACACACACACACACACACACACACACACACACACCAGGTGAAGAGCTATTAGTGTGTTTAACGTTTCCATTAGAGTAATGTGCCTGTTCTGACACACACACACACACACACACGCACACACACACAATTCAATTTAGTGCCATCATATACTCAATTACCGATGATACTTCATTCGTGGACAGAATGCTGACGTAAGTCCTGCCTGATGTGCCCTCTGTCAACTAGCATTGTATTAGGACATATTTTATTATTTTTTTTACTTGGGTGTGTTGGACTTTCATATGTCACATACTGGTAATCATGGTTCAGAACCAAAATCTGACAACAATTACTTTTATAATAATAATTATTATTATAATTACAATTATAATTTAAAAGCATTGTTATGACGTTTCAAATCATTTTCTCATCTTATACTGTATATATTATATTCTATCTATCACCCAAATGAGCATGGGTTCCTTGTTGAGTCTGGTTTCTCGCAATGATTCTTCCATACAAATTTCCGACAATAACAAGTGTTAAAAGCGCTATACAAATAAAATTTAATTGTAATTGAAGTGAATAGAATTTTAGTAAAACCATACATACTGTACTTAATTCAAGCGTTGAAGTTGTTGCTTAAGTTGCTTAAGTGCCTAAGTTGTTAACCCTTTAACGTTCTGCTCAACCTTTTGGTAGAGCACATTTGAAGTTGTTATATCATATTGTAAAATGTGTTGAACTTAACCTGTTTGAGCCATCTCTACCACTTGGTTGAAGTATGCTACTGTATACTAACAATTTCATTTGATAAGCAGAGCTTCTACATACAGTAAGAGACAGGGGAATTTGTGCATGGTGTCACAAAGACAGATGTTGTGAGTTTTTTCTATAGTCAGCAAAGCTTCATGACATAACCTTATGCCAGGGAACAAATTGTCTTGACTGAACTTCTTACATAGGTTTGATGTACTTTGCATCAAATAAAAATACTGTATATAAATGAATAGACGTTTGTTTACCTGGCAAATTGCAAATCATTTTATTATCTATTGCAATAAAACATTACTACAGTAGAAGTTATTCTTACTTAACAACTGTAAACAGTTACATACTTATTTGTAACCGGAACACATAAAGTTCTCTGCCCTGAAGACTCTCCTGTGGTGATGAAACTGACTGTTATGCTTAAGACACACCGCCACAAGTTTCTATCACTGACAAGCACTGCTACCACCACCATGTTTCACTGTGGGCATGGTGATTTTAGGGTATATATAAGACTTTAACATCCTCACTGGGAATAAACAAGGAATGGACTTTTTACATTTTTACATTTTAATTTTTTTTTTTATTAGCCTGTGGCAACAATAACAATCATACTATATATATTTTTTAACAAACAGATCTCTTCCAAATGGTTGAGCTGTCACTTTATGGTAAAAGTATAAATATATTTGCAAATAAATAAATAAATAAATAAATAAATAAAGCCAAGTTAAACATTTCAAAGATAACTTTGTTGATTTGTATAGTATAGCATAGCATAGCATAGCATAGCATAGCATATCTCAACTGAGTGGTAGAGATGGCTCAATCAGGTTAAGTTCAAAACATTTTTACAGTATGATGTAGTAACTCAAATTGTGCTATATCCCAGCAGATGAGCAGAAGGTTAAATGGTTAAATGCATCCAGCCAGGCTACCTTCAGTAAAATATATGAAAAAATATCTGGTAGTGGTTGGGTATGAATACTTATGCAAAGCATAAACCTTTGTTTTGCCTCATAGCTGAAGACTACCGCTGTATAAGACAATTACGCACCACTTTTTGACTATTCAGATTCAAACACTTTGCAGCATAGTGAAATAAGGAAGGTTTATAGCAGAGCTAGGAAGGTTTTAAAGCTGTAGCTTGGACCCGTGGTGTTTTTAGAATAGACAATATCATGAGAGTCTTGTAACTCAACTGAATTTAACAGGAGCAACTTGAGAATTTACTCGGACCTCTGGGTCTTGACTTGGATATCATTCCCAGGCTTAAAAGTTTACAGCCTCTAAATAAAATGTTATTTTAAACAACATGTACAGCAAAACAAAAAAGTTTTCTTCCCCCCCCTGTGAATCAGTTTTACAGAAGCCTCTAGCAGACAATAGCCTTGGGCGGGCACGAGAAACAGGTGTGTTTGGCAATCAATGCACAGAAGCAGACAGACAAGTTGATTTTTATCCATTTCATCCATTCTTTATTGTGTAGTGCACTGTAGGCAGAGCCAGACATTTTTCCTACTCCTATGTAATTCTTACATACGCCACATGAACTACTGAACAAAGGCTAATTAATATTCTTGCCCTGTAGGTCCAAGAACTTCTTCTTTTTGGTTCTGATTCTAAGTGTGTTAAACAATACCTTCATTTCTGATGTAAGTCAAAAAGAGTCAGGAGAAAAGGATGCTAGGAGTTAGAGGAAATATGAGCCTTAACAAAGGTAATAATAGTTTTCGTTGTTTCTATCTTAGTCAAGGCTTAATGGTTTTGCAGTCATACTTCTGTTTGCACACGGCTCGTAGCGACAGCCAGAATATAAAGCATAGAACTACACATTGTCTTTATTTTCTGCGAGCAACAGGATTAAAGTGCTATAATAATATACTGTAAACCACAATATTAATTCAACTTTGTTGCAGGAGCTTGTTCAGGAACTTTGATTTTCTCCCCTGAGAAGAGGTTTTCACAAGAACCTAAGTGAAAACGTACTGTGTGCTAGATTTAATTGGTTATATAAAGATTATAAAAGAATAGCCCACAACATAGTTCATAACATGCACTGAGAGTAGAAATTTCTACATATAATGTGTAACAGGGTAATTTTAGCACAATTTCCTTTGCTGCCTTGCACCTCCACGGTCCAGGTTTGATTCCAAGTTCGATTTAAGTTTGCATGATCTTCCTGTGCTTGGTGGGTTTCCTCTCACAATACATTTCCAAATTGCCCGTAGTGTGTGAATGAGCATGTGTGTGAGTGCCCAGTGATGGATTGGCACACCCATTCCAGATTGATGTGCAGCAACCACTGCTTTTCCAAGACCATTGCTTTTTGGGTTTCCTTCTTGGCATTGTGTTAACACACACCTGAATGATCCAGACCAGCTAACTGCCAAAACTTCTGCTTTTATAGAGGTCTGCACACCTGCTGCTGATGGGCTAATGATTAGCAGCATTTAATCAAATTCTTTGAAAGCAGTAAGGAAGAAAAAAAAAGACTTTTTTTTCCTTTCATTTTTGTTAAATAAATAATGAGTTGATGAAAAAAGGGATGTTGTTATTTGTCTGTTCTTGCCTTGGTCTTGCCTAATACTAAGACCTACTATGATCATTCTCATTTTTTTTTTATATGAAAAAAAAAATGTGAATGAGCTACACTGTGGTGTTTTATAACCTGAACAGTAGTTCCACTGATTGTTTCCACTGGCCCATCCATGGTCTTTAATGATTTATTTTATTAGCTTTGAGATGAGGGGTTGTGGCTATTTTACAGCACCTTCACATTGTACGTTCTCACCAATAAAGATTTTTGTCCTCTAAGCTGAATGTATATTCCTAAATCAAGCATAACTACCATTAGGTGTCATCAGTAAGCAATGCATAAGAAAATAATTGAAATATCTCAATGTAAAATTTAAAAAGTTAAAAAGAGGGGGAAAAAAACGACTGAAAAACTGCAAATGAGGAAAAGTAACTGTGAGGGGAGAGAGAGAGAGAGGGCGAGCAAGGAGCGAGAACGAGAAATGAGCGACACGCTGTCTTCCTCTCTGAGCAAACTAAAGGTGAGATGTGTGAAATGAAACTCCCTATGGCTCAGACGCTATGTGTGCAAATGTTTAATCGGCTGTTCGTGCACAGAGCAATCTGTCGTACAAACACATCAGGGCTTCGTCAAGAACACAGGCACCACTGAATTTGATCTGTGTCTTGTGAAAAAGTGCTAGTGCAGGGTGTAACTAAGAGCTAATGCAGTGCACATGTTCATACGTGTGTGTGTGTGTGTGTGTGTGTGTGTGTGTGTGTGTGTGTGTGTGAGAGAGAAAGAAAGGCAGATTAATAATGTGATTTGTGAGGTTTTAATTGAATACCTGAGGTAAAGCTCTGTATGTGGCCTTATTTGTAAATCATTACAACCTCATATTGTACAATGGAATCTACCTAAACCTGTGATTTGCCTCGCAACTAGAACAAATGGCTCTGACCAATCAGATTACACACTGTAACATGCCATTATATTGTCATTAATAACATTAACTTTTGTTTCGGCTACTCCTGTTTCCCCATGACTCGACATTAGCATGACAAGGCATTTCCTCAGTATTTGCTAGCATGCTAACTTCCTGTACCTAATCCCCTAAAACCAAGACCATAGACAAAACAAAATGGGTGTTTATTGTTCAGATTGGTTTCCATAGTTACCATGATGACCACAATTGGAATTATATTATTCCACTTGTCCTCTTATTTACTCTGAACTACAGTACTTTAGAATGCCTCAATTGCTAATCATTTTATTTGTTAGCTTGCTAACTTCATTGGCCTTCTGGAACCAAGGGGAATGTACTATCCATGTTCCCAGGGTCCTATGTTCCCTAGTCATACATTACCTCTAATGTGATGTGTTTCAGGATAAACTATTTCTTGAATATTAGTTTATTTTATTAGAACAAGGATTCAAAACTTTTTTTAACACATCAATGTTTTAACAACAATGTGGTTTTGGAAGAAATCATTTCTTTAAACATATAGACAGTTAGGAAACATCTTTTTTTCAAGTCCATTATGTACTATAGACAGTAAACCAGAGGAACGTGCTGGAACATAGGGGTGACCCCAAACAAAGACCACTGAAAAACCAGGTTTCCATGGTTACTGGAATTGCTAGTGAGTCACTACTGAAAGTATAATTTTGTACATTTTGTTTGTACAGCTTTATTTAATCATTATGATAGACTGTTAAAGTAAATTTTTTTAGTAACCAAATTACAAAAATGTTTACCATTTATATTCATTTGCCATAAAAATGCATGATCACATGATACAATGTGCTAGAAGAATTAAGCAAACAAATATACAAACAACAAACATAAACTTCATGATAAATAGAAAAATATAGATTCAGGAGTGATGTCTATTATTGTAATATTTATATTAATATTGCACTTTGGTCCATTAGTAAAAAAAAAAAGAAAGTTGTGAAAAAAAATGAAGATGCTGATGATGATGCTGCTGCTGACGATGATAATGTTGTTTTAGGCTAATAATATTCCATGAAGAATTTTTTTTAAATAAAATTGATGGTAAATTGTTGGTGGTATTTTTATCCTGGATAACTTCACGGCACAGACATCAAAGGCAACTTACTGCAAATTGGTCATATATTACTCATAAAATATATACAGTACTGTGCAAAAGTATTGAGCCCCTCCATGTCTTCATATTTTAGTCCCAAAGAGCCAGACTTTCTTGTATTTTTTATGTAGTCTTGAGGCATAATTCTCCAGGTCTCTGGGAGGTTATTGGCTTTTATATTTTGGCAAGTTTTGTCTCTCATTTTCTGCTTAGCCCCGCTACATGATCAGTTTCAGAGGTATATTTTCTGTTTGTTTAGCCATGCAGTGACCTATGAATCATTCAAGCATAAAAAAACTATGAGAAATGAGGTTGTCTCACTAAAACTTTTTTCCCCCCATTTCTTGCATTTAAAATAAAGAATTAAATTTTATTTAATATGAAGAAATGTGGGGTGGCTCAATACTTTCTCTGTATTGTCATTCAAGTCTTTTTTGGCATGTTTCTGTTCAGCATATGTCACGTCACATAATAAAAGTCAAAACTTGAACCGTAACTTTGCGTTTCTCAAAACGGTTGTCTTCCATTCATTTGTGCAATAATAAAAAAAGGAATAAAAAGATTTGAAACAATCCAAAATATATAAACATATTTTCTATTAAATTCCTGAGAGCTCCTACTGTATAAAGAAATAATATATATATATATATATTAATTATTTAATGAGTGTGAGCTTATTTCTTAACATGAGGTCTGAGAATCACTTCATTACTCTGCTGTTACTTGTTGTGTACAGTATGGTTCTGAGACTGCATTGGGATTTCATCATTCAGATTTACAGGATTCTCGTAGACGCCGTCTTCAGCATTGTGCTGCTGTCGGGCAAAATTTACGAACACCTGAGAAAGAAAGAAAAAAAAATGGATTCAGATAATCTGCATCACTGCTTTTGAACTATGTGTGTGACTGTCTCTATGACATTCAGATTAACGAGCATGCGGATTTAGTGCTGTTTATTGGTTGAGCACCGAGCAGACAATTAACCTCTCTCAAGTCGAAAAACAAAACACGCACACAGGGTTTTAGTTGTATGCGTGTCTTGCTTTTTCGGTTAGTTTTTTTTTTCACTTTCTTTCCCTCACTCATACACACACACACACACACACACATATACTGAAAATCGGTACCCATCCTGGTACTAGTCTGCTCTACAGATAAACCAAGCGTTCACTGACAATCAGTTAAACTGATTTACCCACTGTGACATTCAACATGCCCAGTCATTTAAAACTAATATACCTCAACGGCACTGGTATCATCTTGAATATCAGAATATCATCTTGAATAGCAGAAACATGCATACAGTAAAGGGGGTCACTTTTTAGTCATTTTTAGACATAAAGAGGGGTCTCCAGAGTGCATCTACCAAAAATATCCCTGCTTTTTGGCCTATTTCCATTTTTGCATTGACCAGGGTTTAAACAAGCCAACTAGAATTTTCCGCCTAATGTGACCTCATATAAGAAGACTGTTCCTCGGTTTTGGAGCGTGGCTCAGCAGTGATACATCTACATAGACACTGAAATGGCGCATTTGGAGAAGGAGTGGAAAAAAGGGGAATTTTCAGCTGGAGCATTAACACAAAAACTTTAGTGGAGCTCTGAGACCTGGGTTAACTTGTTAAAGAAAAAGTAAAATATGGGACCTTTTGAATAGTAGTCTAAACATGAAGAAAGATATTGAAGACGTTTAACATTGTTCAGCTTTAATGTAATCAGTGATTTTATTATTTCAGGCCCTTACTGTACATTTTGTATGGTTGAGTATTTTACGCTTTGTTTACACTGCAGTATGTTGTACTTCACCGTTTTGGAAACTATGAGACAAACTGGTTTTAAAGTATATACATACATTGATCGGTCCATATATCTTTGAAGATTCAGTTTTCAAAAGGTACTCCTTTTTCGGAGTAAGCCATGCTATATCACACGTATGTTTGTGTTTCATGAGACCTTTCAAGGGCCGTTATGGTCATTTCTGTTGAACGGCACTGTTGAGTGATGCGCATAGCCACACCCACTTTGAGGGCAAAATCGCTGCATTCGTTCCAAAAAGCAATGGCTGCTGTGAGGTAATCTGACACAAAAATGCTCATAACTTCCCTTCTACTTTTAGCATTTTCACTGAATTTCTAGAGCAGATTTAACCTCAGGCAAATCCTGAAGGCCTGGCAAAGTTTCCGTAAAATTCTGTCAAGCCAGTTTTGCGTGATGCTGTGATAAAATCGCCTGGACAGACATACAGATATACAGACATACAGACAAATATACAGACAGACATTTTTTAGACTGGGGTCTGCCCCTCCAATGTATGAAACATAAAGATATCAATGAACGAGCGAGTTCTAACCAACCTTTCTTTGATTTACTGTATATAGTAGACACAGTAAATCCTACAAACATTAAAACACTCTTTCTAAAGATCTTAGCTATGACGTGAAACATTTCCTGACCTTCCTTTTTTTGTTACAAAAAAAAAAAAAGTGTTGGAGAAATTATAAAAATATATACTGTACTTAAGTGAAATTACAGTAGTGATACCCTCGGGTAAGGTATTACTCAAGTAAAAGTCCTCTATTTAACATGTTCTTGAGTAAAACTACAAAATACTCACCTTTAAATTTACTTAAGTATCAAAATAGTATAAAAACTAGTAGTCAAAGTGAAATAGTTTTTCTCTCTCTCTCTCTCTCTCTCTCTCTCTCTCTCTTTGTGTGTGTGCTTGAAAATGCTGTTTTTGTCACAGCCTGCAACGATCTCCACTTCTGTTTCAAGCACCTGTTACAAGATTAAGCGTTTCACGCATGGAATGCAAATCATGCAATTACGCATAACAGTCCCGTTTCGAATACTACATACCGATGTGGTTATGTAACGCAACAGCAAGCAGAAATGTAGTGAAGCAGAAAGTACAAATATGTAGTGGAGTACCAGTAAAAAATATAACCTAATAAACTTTAATAAAGTAAAAGTATAGATAAATGAAATATGTGCTTAAATGCAGTAAAGAAGTTAAAAGTGCGAAAGGTAGAAAGCTAACAAGATAAAACTATTTTAGACATTTGACCTTGCTGTGACCTTTTCCTTAAAATATAAGAAATACATTTAAAATGGCTTCATATTCACTGCTTATGACAGCTACTTTCATTTTTTATATAAAAACCAAAGTGGGATTCAGCCACATCAAAATTAATTTTAGTTTTTACATACTGTTACACTTTTAATATCCATCATATTGAATACTGCCGTTCTCATTATGCATGTTTGTGTTACCTGATCCAGTGTGGTTTGAGAGACTGAGTAGTCTTCCACTCCCAGATCGTGTTGATTTTTGCAGAACTGGCTGAAGATATGTGAGAGAGCGCCCTCTTGGTGGGGCATCTGGTACTGCAGCGTGTTGTGGTGTTTCTCTTTCAACACGCTGCCGGGAAACGTCCGGGTTACGAACTCCTCGACCGTGCCCAGGTCGCCTCTGACACGCACGATCACCGTGTATCCGTCTCCAAACCTGCAAACACAAAAAGACAATAATGAAGTCCTGTCTTTGTTGGGTATTCCAGGTGAATGCTCTTTGTAAAGCATGTTACACCAACGCTTATTCTGGGTTATATAGGTGATATTACGGATCCCTGGGTAAGTATAATTTGTAGGAAATTACGGCGATAATGCACACAATGATGGTACATTGGGGTAGTGGTTAGCACTGTCACCTTGCACCTTCAGGGTCTAGGTTTCGATCCCTGCCTTGGGGTCTGAGTGCTTGTTGGATTTCCTCCAGGTATTCTGTTTTTTTTTTCCCAAACACAAGCAGGATAGTCGAATTGGCGTTCTCAAATTGTGAATGTTGTCCTTTGTAAAATGAGAATATTTACATTTAGGAATTTGGCAGGCGTCCCTATCCAGAGCGACATACGTTTGATCTCATTATACTGTACATTTAAAAATTCAGGGCCTTGCTTAAGGGCCCAACAGGAACAACTCGGTGGTTGTGGGATTGGACCTAGGACCTTCTGAGCCGTAGTTCAATGCCTTAACCACTGAGCTACCTTTGACCCCTACAGTGGTAATCACCATTGGACCCCACGTTCACTACGTTGTATGTTCCTAGTAAGTTCCTAGACATATGGATGGAAATCATACAATACTAAACACTGTATAGCAAAACCAAATCCATAATTAACCACTAGTTAGAACTAAATGGCTGAAAATAAATGTGATTTATTCATTTGCGAACACCACTTCTGAAGTTATTTTGAGTTTGAGAACCCAATCAAGGACTAATTAGCGAGTGTATGTATACACATGCAGATATACACTCGTAGAATGAAAGCCTTTGAATATATACGCGCACATAAATATACAATAACATAATCACACATCAGAGCAATTGAGCCAAGTTATGGCAAACATCTGTGCACAACCACACGCTGTGGCTGATGTGAAGACAGCACCAGGAGCATATGGTTAATATTATCCATCTCTCCATGGGCTCATAATTTTCTATGCAAAATACGCACACAAGCTCCCCCCCCCCCCCCAATTCTCATCTCACTGTGCCTGGATCCACACATTATTTAATACTGATCTTCCAGTTAATATTTGACTGCATTTACCAATAGATCCTGCTGTGCGCGTGAGTGTGTGTGGGTTACTATGTTCGTGGAATAGTGCTCCTCTTGTTAGTTTGTCATTAGAGCTCTCACAACCTGCTGTTTTCTGCTTAATTAATCCCCTAATGTTTTATTTACTCATTGTGATATGTGTTAGGAACGATTCCTAAGTCATGCGCAGGGAAGCAGGACTTATTGCACACCGTTATTTGTGTGTGTGTGTGTGTGTGTACTGTATGTGTGTGTGTCTTAATTTCCCAGTAAAGAGCCATGAGGAAGCTTTTAATTAGATGTTGGTTACTGGATTTTTCTTTTCCAAGGGCAGAGTGAGATTTCATGCTGCAATTCAATTCTACTCATATTTTATCTATAATAGTAAGGATAGCCACGCCTCTTTTACTGTGGAACATGAAGAAAGGTCACGCCTCGCATCCTTTGCTAGAGGCAATTTTCAAGGACATACTGTGTCTCACTGAAACTGACAGGTATCAAGGGGACGCTTCCTGCCCTGGAATACCCAGAAACGGCAACTGTGGCGGTCAGGTGAGGAAACAAAAGAAAAGAAGGAAGCAAGGTCTTGTGAACAAGCATATTTGTTAATTTTGACTTTCCTCTTGTTGGGTTATCATTTAAAAGGGAAGCTATTATGCACAATTCCCTTTTAGTCATGTTTGGACATTCAGACGGGTCCCCAGTCTGCATAGAGTGAATACACAAAATACATTCCCTGCTGTTTTGTCACCATTTTTTCTTCTTTCATCCACCGTGGCTTAAACAGGCCTACCACCTTTGTGACCTCATGCTTAGCTCCGCCCAGCTCTGATTTGGTGCCACCTTTTAAGAAATAAGGCTAGCAGTTAACGTCTAACCCCTTAAGGCTAATCTAGTGATCTTTAGGAAATCAAAGCATACCGAAATACATGATCAGGAAAAATTAAGAGAAACTATTTGGATTGCTCTAAGACTTGTTTAAAGCAACTGGAGGGAAATAACCTGTTGGTCGCATGTTTATGCATTTATGCATCTCTTTGAGTAAGATCTCAGAGTCTCAGTGCATCTGGGGTATATCACTAGAACACTAGATACAAATCGACAAAAAAAAACATTAAAGTAGTGGTTTTCAACTTTGGTCCTGGAGGACCCCTTGTCTTGTACATTTTATTGTTTTTCCCTGCTCTTTAATTCAGAAAAGGCTGTTAATAAGCTGATCGGTCAAATCAGGTGTATAGGGAACTGAGGAAATGCTTAAATATGCAAGGCAAAGGGGCCCTCCAGGAACAAGGTTGAGAATCACTACCTTAGATGGAGTGCCAGTTTATTGGAAATCACCATTCTCTCTTAGTTTAGTTTATAGTATCTAGCCAGCCAATCAGTTTGTTTTTGGGAATTCATAGGAAAGCAAAGAAACCTTAGTGGACACTGGGAGATCATATGAATTAGAGATAAAAAAAATAATAATTCAGGTACATTTCATGATTGTTTTATGTGGAAATCCATGTATCAACAAAATAAAATCTAAAATGAATTTTTCGTATATACAGTATATACTGTATGTTTGCATTTGAGGTGATAAAATGTTGCAGTTCCTCTATGAGCCTACAGGTGGTGCACTCTAAGCTATTCCTGCATGCGAAGAGCAATTGTAGGAAAATCTGGAAAAGATATGATCGGATCATGATATTTACAGAATCGCAATACAAATAGAATTGGTATGATGATAATATCGTATCGGTTGATCCCTGGTGATTCTCAACCCTAATATGCACTGAGAGGACACGAATATGGATTAGTCAGTTCTATATAATGATTGCTCATGGAATTGCCCGTAATTAAAATATCATTGCATGCACTATTTTACCAACCAAGGCACTTTTATTGACTATCATCTAATCCCTTTGCCTGTTTAATTAAGATAAACCACACTTAAAATGAAGACTTCCAATTAGGAAAAAAAAAAAGCACGGCGTACCCTTGATCTTAAAGCCTTCTATCTTCCGTTGCTTTGATTCATGCAAGGGCATTTTAAGAATTAGTACATAGAAACCTGGCGGCTGATGGATTTCAGGGTCACAAGATGAAAGATGTATGTTTGAGGAAACAAGAAGGCTTTAATTGAAGGTTTGGGATGCAACCCCTGCTTTCATCACTGGTAGTAACAGGAACAGGAAAGACTTTGCTTCCAACCTCGGTAAAGGTTCAGCTTGGCGTTTCCGTCAGAGGCAGGAACACGTACAATCCTTTGACTGGGATTGAGATACACTTCATTGGAGGCGAGATAAAGATCATGGCCCAGGTTGCGTGCATTTTTATTGCATGCAAATATTTTAGTGAAATATCTATAATAATTCAAGCATAGACTCGGAAAAAGAGATTGCACTCAGTCAGAGACACTCCGTGAATTTTAAAAACTTTCTTCGCCATTAGGACGTTTAAAAATCTAAACGAATCTTTGATTTATTTAATAAAACAAGACGGAGTTAGGCTTAACCTACAGTACAGCGCTGCTCTCTCAATACTCTACACAGTAGAAGTAAACAGCCTTCTCTCACAGCCTGTACAGGATGGTAGAAGGTCACATGCTACACACTCTGAAAAGCAACTTCAGAGCTTTTAGGGCATGACTAAACACTATAATCTATCAGGCCAATCATAGAGCATGTGCATTTTACAGGCACAGTGATGTGTGGACTGTTATGTATGCCTTTCCTCACATCAAATTCACTTCTGATTCATTGCCTTGCCCAAAGTGACTGTCTCATAGGCACGTCCAAAACTTTAGACGATCTAATAAAACGCTTCCTGTGTACTCAGCGTTAGTGCACTGCATTAAGGTGCGTTGTCGCTTTATGTCCTGAAAAACAGACAGCAAGCAGCTCTAATGTCTGCGACAAGTGACGAGAGGGTGGTAAAAGAGAGATTTGATTTTTTGAAGGACAGGCTTATGGGGAGGTTTTACGGGACGCCTCTGTATTTGTGTTTACTTAGGGGATGATGGAGGCGGAGCCGTAAAAATCTTTATATTTATAGAGAGATTGATTAAGATGAGTCATGAGTCTTTTCCAAACATGAAAAGTGTGTGTGTGTGTGTGTGTGTGTGTGTGTGTGTGTGTGTGTGTGTGTGTGTGTGTGTGTGTGCACAAGACTACAGAGGAAGAACCTATGAATGCATAAGAAATACCAAAAACAGGAAATTAAAGTTTATGCAGATAAACAGAGATATTTGCAAAGCCGGGTGTTATGAAATCTCTCCACGGGCCAAAAAGTTTCACTTCACTTCCTTTCACTTTCCTTCAATAAATGCAGATTAAGTCTAATCACAAACCAAACAGCTTAAAACGTCAACCCTTTCTAAACTATTCAGATCCAAAGAGAGCTCAAAGCGAAAGCTCAAAGCTGTATATCATCCAGGGTGCAGACCTCCCACTCATCTAGTTTACCTCGAGATTGAACAGCTCACAAAACAATACCCCCCACCACCAACACTCCCCAAAGAGCTCATACCAATACAATTATGCTTTATAAATATTTCCCGAGGATTACTGATGAATTTTAACTCCTTTGATCTAGGAGTGGATCATGCTTACTGAAATTAATATTTCCCCAAAAGGATCAGTAATATCTTCTCACACATCCTATGTACAAACCAAACCATCAAAACCATTGCTCTGGTCATTCTGTATTTTAAAGTACACTAAAACTGAAATATGAGATGAAAGTTGTCTACCCTAATAACTAATAAAAAGAAGCTCCAATAGATGAAGAAATTCTATTTTCGAGGGTTTGCCACTGTGGACAGTTCCTGACACAACCCTCCCATTTTATCAAGGACTTGAGACAGGCACTGCATGCAGTGGCTGGGTAGTATGGGTTGTGGCAACCCACCGACAGCAGGGCTTGAACACCGATCCTCTAGATCTAGAGTCTTCGCCAAATACTGTAAATAAAGAAAGAAAGTAGTGAGGCAGAATTTTCATCCATTCGTTCTCCATACCACATATTTGCTGTAGGGTCAATAGGGACCTGAAGTGTATTCCAGGGAATTCAGGGCTAAAGGAAGGGGGACACAATCCATGGCGTGCCAACTCATTGCAGAGCACAGCAACTCACACACTATGGGAAATTTGTAAATGCCAATCAGTCTACACTGCAAGTACCCAAAGGAAATCCACCAGGCATGGACAAAGCCTGCAAACTCCACTCACACAGTCCAGAAGTAAGATTTGAACCCACGACCCTGGAGGTGCAAGGCAACACTGCTAACCTCAAGGCTATAGCGCCAGCTGAGGCAAGAGCTTGAGAATTTTTATGCTTTACTTTAAAGTACAGTAATGATGTCTGGGTGTGTACCAGAATGCTCCACTTTACCAGATTGTGTCTATAATATTTTTTGTGCTTAAAACACAATGCACTTTCTTAAACCAAGAATTCTGGGGCAACTGGAAAAAAACATTCCATTGCATTCCAGCCTGTCGCATATGGGCGAGGTATCAAAGAGTTCAAGGGTATTGATCTGGGCTCCAAATTCCCCAGATCTCAATCCAATCAAACATCCATGGAAAGTGTTGGATAAACAAATCTGATCCATGGAGGCCCCACATCGCAATTTAAATAGCAGGGATCCGCTCCTAATGTCCTGGTCCCAGACACTAAAACACACCATCAAACACACCATTGTGGAGTCATGCCTTGAGGGCTTAGAGCTGATTTGGTGGCACAAGTGGAACCTACACAATAATGTGCATAATGTTTTAAGATTTTAATGTTATCCAGATGCTGAATATAATGTTTTAGCTGATCTGTGTACAGTACAGTCTTCACTTTCCTACTAAATAAAATGTCGTAATTTTGTTGGATCCATACCCAAACCCTGAGAACAATGTGCTACTGTAGTTTTTTCGAACAAGGTTACGTTTCCTTTATTTTTTTACTTTTAGCTTGTTCTTTAAAGAAATTATAATATGTTCTAATACAGCACTTATTAACATGGATACAAGTACAACTCGGCTTGTTAGGAAGCCGGGATCAGAGCATGCTTTAGTGATAATCCATCATATCAGAAAAGCCTCCAAGTAGCTTTAAGATGTCAAGATTTTAGAAAGCGATGAACCCCTAATTACTGAAGGTTACTAAAGGTTTACACCACCAAAATTACTGTAAATTCATTCCAATCGAGTAAAGTCGGGTCAAACTGTTTCGATAGAAATGTGTACATGATGAGTTTTTATTCCGAATTGAGCAATTATCCCGATAACCTACATGTACAGTATGGTTCACCTAATGAGATACGCTATACTGTATATAGACAAAAGTGTTTGGCCAAATCTGTTTATTTATAATCATCTAGATGTTTCAACATGTCCAATGGTGTCCTAGCCAATGTCCAAACCCCAGCCAAAAGATATAGTGCATGTCCCAAGCCCCGGATAAAATACAAGCTGTGCCAAACTTGTATGTGTGGACTGGATGGTTCGCCTTGGCGACCCCTTGCTGGGAGCAGCCGTAAGACCAACAACAACATACAGGTGTTTCAATCAGGCCACTTATCCCCAGTGAATCTTAATGCTTCAGCATACCAAGGCATCCTGGACAATGCTATGCTTTCAACTTTATGCCAACAGTTTGGGGAAAACCCTTTTCTATTCCAACCTGACTGTGCACCAGTGCACAAAGCAAGGACTATAAAGGCAGGGTTTTACATGGAGTTCAGTTCGGTTGATGACTTCCCTGACCTCAACCCCATCGAGTACCTTTGGAATGAACTGGAATGCAGATTGTGAGCAAGGCCTTCTCGTTCACCATCAGTGCCCGACCTCATAATGTTCTACAGAATGCATGGGCACGAATTCCCACAAAACACTCCTAGATCTTGTGGACCGCATTCTAGGAAGAGTGGAAGCTGTTCTACAGTAGCTGCAAAAGAGGGACCGAGTCCATATCGTATTTAGATACAATGTCATTGCAGGTTTGGCCAAATATTTTTTCTACTAGTGTATGTCCATTCCTGTTCATTCACAGACCTATTAAATCAATAAGTCTGTCTCTGTTTTTTGCTTTTTTTAAAAAGTAACTAATTAACTAGTAGCTGGTAGGGAATTTGTATTCGTATTCTTTAGTTAACCTTAAGTCTTTGCCAGAATCTCATTACCAGAGGGTCTAATGATAGTACTCCATGTGCACCTGTTTATGTATGTTTTTTCCATGGACTCCATGGTTTGTAGTGACTAAAGCAGCTGTTGTCCTAAAGGTGGCAGCAAAAGTAAAGGAAGCGATGAAGCAATGGGCTAAGAGAGAGAGAGAGAGAGCGAGAAGATACGGTGATGTAATAAAGGGAGGAGAGAGCGCGTGTCGCTGTTAGGTGGTAAGGTGATGGAATGTTCCAGCAGCCTCTGTTGTCAGACACACATTATTGCTCACGAAGAAACGCACAAAAAAACAGGTAATGAGAAATATCACGCAACAAATTCGCCTACCTCCTGCGACATGTTCTTGCCCATAACCCAATCTGAGGCATGTTATCCCCTTTAATTCACCAACAAACACTCAAATGCTATCAAAAAAACGAGGCCAGGCTAGAAACACACACACACAGGTGGAAAAGTGGAGAGAAAGAGAGAAATGAAGTGGAGGGATGAAGAGACAGCAGGAGTGGAGGGATGTACTGTAGCTTCAGTCCCGGCATGATGCTGCGCCAAACAGCACGCGCTCCTTGAGGGAGAAACACAAGTGAGAAAGGAAGAGAGAGACCTAATCACTCCTTCACTCATTAGGCACACCCACGCCTTCTGAATCATTAATTACAACATCCAAGGGAAAGGAAAAAAGATTGAGAGGGAGAGAAAGAGTGAGAGAGAACAGCAAATAAAGGCAGGGACGCATCTATACCAGGTGTTCTATAGCTTGTCACAACTGCACAAAGGTTTGAGAGAAAGAGATAAAGAGAAAGAGAGAGAGAGAGGGAGGTAGAGAGAGAGAGAGGGAGGGAGGCAAAACATGTAGCGACCTCCTACCCTGTGTGTGACATTTAATGCTGTTCAGATTTCACCTTTTATGTTCGACATATGGGCTCAAGCACAAGATATGACCCCAGGAGGTATAAACATGTAAACAGCGACACACACACACACACACACACACATACCTGCTCTTCAGATGCTGAATGCTGCCCAGACATTTAAACTGACCATTGACCATGATGGCCATCCGAGTGCACAAAGCTTCACACTCCTCCATACTGCAAAAAGAGACGTATACATATATTGACATAGTGTATAAAAAACACACACACATATACACACATATACGCACACACACATCCGTCTTCATGATGTAGGAATTTATTTGTTAGCAGGTATTTAAGGGTGCAACTGCCCAGACAGACAATTACTAATGATGCTATTTGTGTGTGTGTGTGTATGTGTGTGTCTATGTGAGTGTGTGTGCGCAGGCGCATGCACTGGACACCTGGTTCTGTTATGGGTGATTAGGTGCTGGTTACACATGCAGAAAAGGAAAAGTGATTGTGTCTGCCCTGTGCTTCCCTTGAGATTCATTACAACCTGGGGCACACACACACATGCACGCACACACAAACACACACACATACACACACACGCACACACAGCAATCAACAAAGACCGAGTACACTAGGGAAAGCTTACCTACAATTAAGTACTGAGGACTAATGTTTTATCACATGTAGACAGATCATAATGAGGGACACCTGTGTGAGGTGTTTGTGTGTGTGTTAATCTGTGTGTATGTGCAAGTGGGTGTGAGTGTAACGAGAAGCACCTGTGTGAAGTAAGGATGACTGAACGACCTTCCTTGATCACACTGAGGATACAATCCCAAAGGAAACGGCGAGCTTTAGGATCCATGCCTGTGGTCGGCTCGTCCTGCACACAGATACCGGTATAAAGTGGTTTAGCAGGACACATAGTACAGTAACTGTCGGTTTTTGTGAAGACTCACTAAATTCTCTAAATAAAATGTATGCCAAAAAAATGTGTGTGGCCTAGTTGCGATTTTAGTTCAGACCATAAAATAATGGAATATACAGTAACACATCTCACTGAAGGCTGAAGGTTTGCAGGGACCTGACATGAATTTTTGGGACACACACACAGGTCCCCTGCAGGCATTTGGAAGCAGGAGACAATGTCAGAGCCAAAAGTCAAAAAGGGCAAAACTGAAACTACTATCCAAGTTTTGCATGAAAAGTGGGAAAAAATTCTAACCAGTCTGAATTGAACACATTGTGATGTGGTTTAGAGTTTTATTACTTGAGGCATTCTATAATTTGGGGTACGTTTCATGTTCATTAAAAGGTAAGAATACTTATTCGAAATATCTTCAATATAATTTTCCGTGTCCCGGTTTCTTGGTTTCAAAAAATAACCATAACTAAAAAACATTTGAGTTAACAACTATTTAAAAAAAAAAAATCCTATATTGCTTATCCTGTATACAGGGTCGCAGGGGTCTGAAGCCTATCCCAGGGGACTTAGGCCAAGAGGCAAAAGGGTTACACCTTAGACAGGGTGCCAATCCTTCGCATGGCACACACAAACACACACACAATGTGCAATTTGGAAATGCCAATTTGCTTTGGACTGTGGGAGGAAACACACCAAGAACAGGGAGAAAATGCAAACTCAGAGTCAAGGAGGGACTGAAACCCATGACCCTGGTGGTGCAAGGCAACAGAGCTAACTACTACACCACTGTGCCAACCATTTAAGTAATTTAAATATATTAAATTAATTGTCTAGAATTCTGTTGATTGAATTACTGACTCGACCGTGTAACTCAAAAATGATTTTGGGTAGGTAAGTGTGTTTATTGTCATTTAAAAAAATATATGTTATCTAGAATTGCCTATTGACATGGAGTATACTAATTGACTGTCAACTATGATACTGTGCATTTTAATGGCTAACAGATTCTTTATGATTTTAATACTACTACTGATTTAAAAAATCCTTTTTTAATTCTAAATGTGCAACATAATCTCGTTCTGAATGTGCAATAACGTTGCATGTTTTTGATCGATAATAAAGTACTCATTCATTCATTCATTCATTCATTCATTGTTAATTGCCAGACAAGTTCCACCACAGAAATTCTGGGTCACAATAAAGAAATTGTCAACTATGTTACTCGTCAACTATATCACCTAGTAATATACGTAATCAGTCATAACAGAAAAAAAGCTTAAATCTTTAAGCTTTGCAACTAGCAGATATGATAAATTGGACCCTATTGTATATTATATTCCAAGCAACAAAAGGACACTCTTCTGGGATGAAGTGCTCACTAAGCACGTTTTAACTTGACCACTTTCAGCTCATATTCGTCCAGAAATAATCTTTTATGAAACGCAGCCGAGAGCCGCTGCAAACACGATCCCAACTTTGAGCTTTATCTTTAATTACATTTCGTGAGAAAGACCGTCGGGGGTCATTTGGACGATTTCGCACTCCGATTTTCTTGGCCCGCAGGTCCGAATGAGATTTTAATCCATGCAAACAAAGAGCTGTGTGCTTTAAAATTTCAACACTAGACTAAATTTGAAATTTTATTACCAATGACCCAGACCACTGGTTTCACTTTTCATCCTTTGCCTCAAGTCTCCATCCGGTGCTGTAATTCTGGACTGCGTCTGATGCAGGATTCACTCAAGCTGGCTGTTAATTACTGATAGAATGCGTATACAGTATATAGTACACATTTCTACAAAGACATAGTACATTACAAAAGCAGATACTTACCAGGAAGACGACAGGAGGGCAGCCAATCAGAGCCATGGCAGTGGACAGCTTGCGTTTGTTTCCTCCACTGTACGTACCAGCGGATTTGTTCAAGTATTTCACCAGACCCAGTTTTTGTATCCCCCACTCTGCTACCTAAAAAAAAAAAAAAAAAAGTTAATCGTTTTTTTTTTTAAATATATATATATTTCTTGAATGCATTCATGTAAGCAGAATGTTATACCAAAGCATTATAAAATTCTCAATTCTGATTGGTCCAAAGGTTCTAATTCATTTTCTATAGCCACATATTGTATGTAACTTTAAAACGTGTGACATGTTCATTAAAATAGTAATGTCTTTGAAAAATTGCTGTGGTACAATAGGAATAAAACAATTGGCATGTGATGCTATTGGAAAATCAATAAACGTATTACTATGTTATTTCTCCAATCTGACTGAAATCATTCCAATTAGATTCCAACTTGGATGCTGATCTGATGATCAGTTAATTAGAATGTAACTTTTATGACAGAAAAACTTTTTCATCCAAATTTGAGGTTAGATTACGATTCCCATGTTTTCTGATAAATGATTGGTTACAAATGATTGGTTCCAGGCATTCCGTCTTATCCATGATTGGGTATAGGGGTAGCTCAGTGGTTAAGGCATTGGACTATAGCTCTGAATGTCCCAGGTTCAAATTCCACGACCACCAAGTTGTCCCTGTTGGGCCCTTGAGCAAGGCCCTTAATCCTCAACTGCTCAGATGTATAATGAGATAAAGATGTATAAGAGCGTCTGCCAAATGCCTGAATGTAAATGATTGGTTAGATGCTTTACTATGTACTGTATGAAAAAGTGAGCCAATCAGTGCCTCTTTCTCAGCCAAAGAACGAGTGGAAGAAAGTCTACAGTAAAGACTTGTGATTTGAGTTGTTCTCACAGAGTTAACCAATTAGGAACGGCAAGATGAACATGAAATGTCTAGATTAAGTGTTCATGTGTTAGTGTTTTCTGACATTTTCTGTTAACTGAGGATACTATCCCAAAGGAAACGGCGAGCTTTAGGTTCCATGCCTGTGTTCGGCTCGTCCTGCACACAGATACCGGTATAAAGTGGTTTAGCAGGACACATAGTACAGTAACTGTCAGGTTTTTGTGAAGACTCAGGAAATTCTCAAAATGAAATGCATGCCAAAAAAATGTGTTTACAAAAAAATTTTTAGAGAAATGTCTGGATTAAGTGTTCACATGTGTTAGTGTTTTCTGATGTTTTCTGTTAACTATATTAACTTAAACATGCTCTCTAAATATTCCTTTGTACGCTGTCAGATGTCTTTAAAACACCCCCTCTTTGTTCCTTTAAGGCCTCCTCATTCCTTATATGGCAATACCTCTTGTGTTTCATCTGTCTTCAGATATCTATACAACTTCCTCTCTTTGTTTCACCAGAACATGATAAACGGCTTACGGTCTTTGATGTAATGGAGGTACGTGGTACATTCACTTCAGGACCTCTTTTTTAAGTGAAAAAAAAAAAAAAGTGAAAACTTCCATTGTGTGTATGGACAGTATGATACAGCGGACAGATCGAGTGGTTCATTTATCAATTTGAAACCTACTGTAACAACATGGCTAATATTTACCTGTTGAGCCGATTATCAAAGGTTCACGCCACCTCCACACGATCCAAAATTTATTTCGATCAGGCCGGATAAGGTGTTCATGTTCCAGTTGATGTGTTTATCCTATGCATTTTTATCCCTTTTGGGTGATTATTCAGATTACTGAACATCATCATTTTTATCAGGCTTAAATAAACAAAGAAATATAAGGACTTTATTTTTTCCAATTCCTTTTTTTTATTCATAAATGTTAGTTAATTAATCACATTTCTAAGAGGGGCAGAAATTTGCTTAGACCTATACTATACTACATACACAACCCCGCATGTTTAATAGTGTTTTAGTATTTACTTACTGGTTTGGAATACCAGTACTGATTTATACTGGTCAACTGCTTTCCACAAAATAGTAATATTTAATGTTATCACATACAGTATATACTGTACTTGGTGCCTGTAAAAAGACCTTATACTACGCTTTGTGTGTGTGTGTGTGCGCCGTGTGTGTACAGTACATGTTCTACCACAGGGCAGCAAAGGCCTTAGTCCTCGGAAGGGACAAAGAGGTCAAACAGAAGAGCTATGCATATAAAAGCCCCCTACTGAATAAAAGCAAGAATGGTAGTGTGTGTATACGTGCCAGCAGGCATTATGCCCAGGCAAGACTGGCCGCAGGATCAAAGGCTGCCACTCTCTCTCTCTCTCTCTCTCTCTCTCTCTCTCTCAATCTCTCTCACACACACGCACACACCACACACTCACACATTTTGCTTTGAAATATTCACCAGCATCCTTTTCCGTGGGTTTATGCATTAAAGATGAGTGCACACACCTTTTGTCCACTGAAATGGTGGACACTTCAAGTAAGCGTGTGCGTGTGAGCATGTGAGTGTGGTTACCTTGGTGACCTCCCTCTCTGGCACCCCCCTGAGGCGTGCGTAGAACTCCAGATGCTCTCGTCCTGTTAGGAGGTCATCAATGGCATCAAACTGAGGACAGTAACCCATGTTCTGATGGACCTGGCTCATCTCTGAACGGATGCTGCAGATAGCGAGAGGGAGCAGGTAGAGGAGGAGGAGATGGTGGAGAGGGACATAGATAGAGAGAGAGGGCTCAATTTATCCACTCGTCTTATTCATCCGGGCCGTTTTATCACAATCCTAACCCTCTTATTCATTGTTGTTTGATTCATTTATCCGCTCTTTTCAAGGTTTTTTTTTTTTTACTTTTTGTCCATCCATCCATCTATCCATCCATCTAATTCACTTGTCTACTAGTCTTCTTTTTCATACATCCATCTCCGCTTTCTTTCTTCTATCTCTGTTTTATTTTACTACTGTAATTCACCTGCAAATTTCTTGCAGATCTGATTCCACTTCCCTCGTTAGCTTGTTTGCTTCGAAGCAGCAGTATGAACACATTTAAGGTGAACCTCAAACAAATACCCTCCTTTATGTTTCTTATCCTTTTTTTTTCTTATCCTTTGTAAAATAAGCCGACACTACAACCATCTTTTCTCTATGTCCCATTTGTGTCTCTTTTACTGCCACTACTGCCGTTTCTTGCTTATTTATTCTAGCAGAGTTGCAGTGTCTGTGTGGAATAGAAAAGAAAAAAAATCGGCTCCAAACAATCCCTATCCAAACCCAGACACATAACTGAATTATTATTGGAAAATGTATTGTAATATTTCATAATAACCTCATATGAAACAGTTATCGAACAGAAATGAGCACGGTTTATTCAGTTGACCAAATGTGTGTGTGTGTGTGTGTGTGTGTGTGTGTGTGTGTGTGTAGTACTGTGCAAAAGTCTTTACCATATTATCTTTAGTACGATTTTTTTGTTATATTATCATGTCTGCATTATTATGTACAATACACAGTCTTAAGCTCATTGTCAAGCAAAGCCCATTCAAGAACTTGGAAAAACTTCACAAGGAGTGAAATGAGGCTAGAGTCAGTGCATTAAGAGCCACCACGTACTGTACAGACGTTGCATTCCTAGAATCAAGCCAGTAGTGAACCAGAGACAATGTCAAAGTGTCTTCCCTATGCTAAGGAGAAAAAGTGGTTCAAATTCCTCCTTTAGTTGAAATTTTATTTTGTGTTTCATTTGGAAATCAAGGTCCTTGAATCTGGAGGAAGAGTCCAGGGTGAAGTTTCCACAATCTGTGATGATTCTGCTGGTGTTGGTCCACTGCATTGTATTAAGTCCAAAGTCAATGCAGCTATCTATCATTTCATGCCTCTGTCTGTTGACAAGCATTATGGAGATACCAATGTCCTTTTCCAGCAGGACAGTAGAGCATCTGCCCACAGTGCCATAACTGCCACTAAGTTGCTTGTTCACCATGATACTGTATTACTGTGGCTGTTTAACACATCCAAGCCAACTCATCTGACCTCAGCCCCGTAAATAATGTATGGCTTACTGTCAAGTGAAAGATAAACACCAAACCCACCAATACTGTACAAATGAGGTAAAGGCTGCTATTAAAGCACCCTGGTCTTAAATACTGCTTAGGAATTATCACATATTGATCTCCTCCATACTATGTCGAAGTGGTGCAGTTATTCAGGCTATATAAGCCTCAATGAAGTGTTGAGTGCATAAATAAAAATAGTTTTTTTAGAATTTCTGTATTGTAAATCCTTTTCGATTGATCTTAAGGAATATTATACTATTTTGCGATACTGGGTGTTTGATTTTCAAGAGCTGTAAGCCATAATCACTGAAAATAAAACAAAAAAACGTTTGAAATATTTCACTTATTTGTTATGAATCCAGAAAGTATGTTTTCATATTAAGAAAAATTAATGTCCACTTGCATATACAGTTCACCTGCAATCAATCTGAAAGTTGCAGGTATTCGAGTTAAATTGGAACATGAACATTGATGAAATTTTTAATAAAATAAGGCATAAAATTTCTTGGTAAATGTAGAAAAAGGAGTTCCTGGGATGCCAGCTTTTCAGAAATAAGGCAGGCAGTCCAATTATGGCTCTGTCTTACTGAGAATACCTTGATGGTATCCAAGCACTAGTGAAATGCTGTGATAAGTGCATTATTGTATCAGGGGATTTTATAGAGAAATGCAGTGAGTTTTTACTCTCATAACTCTGTTTTTTGTTCTGCACAATTCAAATTTAAATAAAATTTTTATTTGTCATATACACAGTACGATATGGAGTGAAATGCTTATATGACCGCCCGTGACCTTAAAAACAAGATTGTCAATAGGAAATAAATTATAGAATAAAATAAGAATAAAATATAGAAAAACTTTCATACAGTTTGGGGAAAAAGAAGATAAGAACAAAATATAAAAAAAATATATATATAAACTTAGCAAAATACAAAATATAGACAATATGGCTGTGCAAATATGGAAAATATAGAAACTGTTGTGGCATAGAATTTAAATAGAAATATGCAAAAGTGTGCAAAAATGAAATAGAAATGTCCAGGGTGAGTGCAAATGTGCAGGAATGTGTTAAATGTATAATGTCCATAAATTGTCCATAAATGTCTTGGGTGTGAGCAAATGTCCATAAAGTGCAATGTGCAAAAAATGGTTTATACCTGTCCTGGTCCTGGTTTGGCTTGAACGCCCCTTATATACTTCACACACACACACAGTAACACATGCCCAGTTCTAATGTTGGACACTGGCGCTTTAGCCAAAATTTCATTTCATGTCAATAACATATTTTGAAAATTCAACTTAAAAAAAAAATCTTCAAAAAATCTTCTAATATATATATATATATATATATATATATATATATATATATATATATATATATATATATATATATATATATGGAAATGTTGTTATTTATGTTTTAATCTTGCCTTAGCCATCTTCTCAAAGATCGTGTTGGGTAAGCAGTCAGTCTAATGAGGATGAAAATCCTTGCTAGCTACGCGTGATTTCCACTCACAGTGAATGTCGGGCTTTGATCACGTTGCTGGATACGAAATGGCCTTCACTGGTCTAATCAATTCAGTTTGCAATCTGATACTGGCTGCCAGAATGTCTGTGATGCTCCTGCGCTGCAGTCAGAATTCAATCTTTAAATGCAGTTTTCACTTTTAGGACTAGCCAGGCTTTAAATTGCTAGACCGTCGCTTGTGATTGAGATGATGCACATGAAAAGAGAAACATTTTCAGTTTTTCATCAGTGGTTAAAAGTTTCAGATTTTTCAGCAAGGCTTTGCTGAGAGAGTGAGTAGCTCGGTTTATTGTGAGATCATATTAAAACCGGGAGAACCTCAGACTGGACAGCGCCGCGGACAAACGCCTTTGAAGCCATTACATGCTCCTGGTTGTGTTAATCAATTCGATATAAGTTTGATCTAAGGAGTGCATGTTTCACTGTAATTCTATCCATTAGGTCTTTAACTGGCTTCACCAGGGGTACCGTATTTTGTGTTTATTATTGCCAGAGTATGGTTAGGTTGAGGTCTAGGACTAGTGCTGTTAGAGCTAAAAGGTTCTAAAGTTTTGTTTTAGTGTTGATGTAAGCAGTGTAAAGATTCTAAAGGTCAGGATTCGAGATGCCCTAGCGTTTATGTGTCTTCGAGTGTGTTCACCTGTATCCGCTCAGGAAGGCTTCTCCACCCGAGGGTCGAATGTCTCCAGTCAGCATTTTAAAAGTTGTGGTTTTTCCTGCCCCGTTTATTCCCAGCAGGCCGAAACACTATCGCGAACACAAACAAGTACACATCGATATAGCACCCAGTGGATATTATTGCAACTGACACACGCTGATTGTGGATTCATTAGCCCTGCTGGAAATTTTAACTGACCTCAGCAGCCGGGACACCCACAGTTATCCTGTCCACGGCTGGGACCTTCTTACCCGAGTACATCTAGAGAGAGAGAGAGAGAGAGAGGGATTTTACATGCAGTCTGATAATAAGAAGGCAGTGCATGTGTCAATCACTAATACTAATTGCATTTCCTTTAGTAGTAGCTATTATTTTAATTATGTTTATGTTTAATAATCTTAAAATTGTAATGTTGATACTTGGGAAGCACTTTGTAAGCAGTTTATCACACAGTCTATAGTATATACAGTATAGTGTGCATATTAATCTTTAGGGAGCACTGGTGGCGGAAGTCCCAGGTTCGATTCCCAGCCAGTGCCCAAACCCCAGCCACAGAATGCAGTGCCAGTCCCAAGCCCAGATAAAATGGGAGGGTTGCATCAGGAATGGCATCCGGCGTAAAAACCTGTGCCAAGCTTGTACTATGTGCAGACCGGATGGTCCGCTGTGGCGACCCCTTAGATGGGAGCAGCCAAAGGCCCAACAACAGTAATCCATCTTTATACATAAGTCTTGGTGGTTGACAAGAAGCAAATCCGCCTGTACAGTAACTGAACTGGATACTCTCAGCTCTTGTCATATTGCAAATGCTTATAGATTTCATATTGTTTTCAATGTAGAGTGCATGGAAAACATTTGTCTATTTAGTCAAAGAATCCCAGTGTGTCCTGTTACAGTATATCCAATAGTTGTATTGGGAGCTGACAAATTAACATTGATTATCAATTATATACCAGTAAACTGGTGACAGGATCATGGTCATCCAAGGCTCAGCCATGTCTGTGGGGACCAAAGGGCAGCCTGATCCCACAGAAAAACCAATGCAGCTCTAAACTAATAAAAAAGTCAATGCTGGCTTGATAGAAAGGTATCCGAATACTCAGTGCACCATAGCTTGCTGCACATGAAGCCCAGCAGGCAAAGAGCACAAGACTATCGACCCGGCCCCCAAACTCCCCAAATTCCAAACTGCTGTAACTGAGCATCCATTGGATGAAAAGGACAAACAGTCCGACCCCCAACAACCCACAGCACTCAAGAGTCTGCCTGCCAATGTCCGCCAGAGGTCTTGTAGAGTCATGGCCCGAGGGGGGACGTACACAATATTGAGCATAATGTTTTGTGCTTTAATGTTAAGGCTGGTTATGTACAGTATTTAAGTAATTTGTAACGTTTAATATACATTTTTATTTGATGGTGACCGAATGTCTGTTCTTTTGTCCCCAATAGCACTTTTCTCTGTTTCCTAAAGCTGCTGGAGCCTGAACACAGCTGTCTGCTTTGAAGTTTGATTACAAATGTAGTTGGTAACTAGGTTATTGGCAATCATGCAAAATTAGGCAACTGGATGAAAATAGCTATACAAATATATATTTAATTAGCTTCATTTTTGATAAGCACGAAATCGAGGACATATGGAAAATCTTGGGCCAAAATATATAAAACCAGCACCATCACCATCCACAAAACATTGTTTGAGGTGATAACTTTTGTACTAGATACAAAGTTCATGTTGAGAGTTGTAGAACCGAAGCTATTATGCTTTTAAGCTGTTCTAGTTACCTTGATTACCTTACTGGGACTTTTTTTTATTTCTTTAATTTTTTATTATTTTCAATAAACCATTTTTTTAGCGTACTGTAGGACCTTTTAGGATACATTCAGCCCAAAGCAAGAGACGAAAAGCTTCCTGTTGATATAATTTATGTGCATTACCTTCCTATCTCTAAAGCTTACAATGCACAATGCAAATGATGTACTGTACAATTTTTTTTCTTTTTAAAATAAATTGTATAAACAACTATATAAAGTTGCTCCTTAGTGATTACCTGTTAAAGCCCTACTGTATGTTTTTTTTCTGAAATTTAAAATCAATCTCTGGCTTCATATTTCCCAAGTTAACATCAATGCATATGACCTCATTCCTCAAAATGTATTCCATAGTTAAAGGCTAGCTGCCACCGTGGCAACTGTCAGTGACCGGAGACAAGTCTGTAGGAGATATACGTGATGGCACTTCTTACTACAGATGCTCTACGTGTGTGTGACATCTGCTCACAGCGTTCGCGTTAATGATCAAAGTGAGTGTGTGCAGTTTGTAAGATGAAATGTCCTTGGTCCTGTACTCTTCATCTTATCAGGGCAGTTACAGCCGGGTGCACACACACACACACACATACACACACTAGATGTGCAATGCTGAGAAGATGCAGCTGTTAGGAAGATGAAGCCCCAGGCTGGTAGCCGAAGCTAATCTTGTTCTGCTCTCAGCACGATGGGCTGATTACAGAGCAGTAGCCCACCAACCAACATTAAACCAGCAGAAACCTGCTTCTTAAGCAAATACTCAAACCAGTACTGGGAAGCGGAGCACTTGAAATTTGCCTCGAGAGGTGCTGGCGTACAGTACTTTCAGGCTAATAGACTTTTACTGCAAATTAGAGGTGAGCCATTAGACTCGCCTTCATCAGTCCTACCTCCTGATTCAGTGACCATGAAACAACGAGTCAGACACAAAGCTTCACCAGAGTGGCACCTTACCCCAAAGCTATATTTTTAACGATAGTCGAAGGCCACTATTTTTCAAGGTGTGAAAGTAATAGGAAACGGAGACTGCAATTTTGACATATTAATACCAAATTTCAACTAACATTTTCAAACTCGGTGCCTCGGCAAGGTCACAAACCCCAGGTCTTTGAAGGTGGCTAAAAAGCTAGGCTTGACCTTAAAATACATAGTTTAGAAAATAAGGTATTATCTACCAAGGGTTATTTGGTTTGCCCTCTAAGGGGACCATTAAAGGCTATGTGAAGAACCATATAACAACATTCCTTTTTTTCTTTTTTTTTTTTTTTAGAAAAGGTTACAAATAACAGCTGTAGTTCTCACATTTTGGAGGATAAAGAGTAGCCAATGTTTTCTCTTGAATACTTGAAGCCGCTACATCTTTTCACTGTTTTAGCCTCTCGTTCTGAGATAACGCATAACTAAAATGGAAGAAACATGAGGCAATGGGTTGTGAGTTTGAATCCTGGTGCGACTTAGCAGGGCCGTTACCCCTCATCTGCATAAAAGCAAACTGGATAAGAGCACCATATCAAATGAATAAAAACAGAAAGCATGCCAAAGGGGAAAAACGTACCTTGGTAAGGTCACAAATCCTGACTAGATCATTTTGGGCTCCGCCTCTCTGTACTCGCTCACGTTCTAGAGCCACGTCTTCATCTTCTTCTCCTTCAGATCTAGGCAACCTGGTGACTAACCTGCTCCGTTCCAATCGATACAAAGTAACATAACATTTATGTTGATGAAAACTATGAACTGAGAACTATTTTTTTTCTTCTTCTACACAGTATATCTTGTTGTCCAGAACTCACCTGGGTTTACAGAAGAACTTGTACTGGATGACGATGGTGAAGGCGAACATGACTGCACCCTGTATCGACATGGCAAGCAGATTCTTTCCCACCATTTGCCAGCTCAAGGGATTCTCAAACCTATCCTCTCCTGAGAAAGACATATAGAAAACATACACCTGAGTATTGCTTGGATCGGTCCTACAGTATGTGTAGCAATCATGGTATTTGCTTTACTTTCAGCAGAATGTATTGTGGCCAAAAATGTGTTCATGTTAAGTGGGTAAAGAAAGAATGAAGCGCCGACGTGGTGAACAAACGCTTTAAGGCAGCCGAAAACAGCTTCATCTTTAATTTCAGAACAATACAGTAATTAGATAATTTGCATAAATAGGTCATTTTCTCTTCTGTAATAAGTATTACACTGTCACAGCCAGTTGAGAGCTAATGGGCTTTTAAAGAATAATTGAGGAAGATACTAGGGTTAAACACAGCTTTTTTTCCCCCCTCAATCAATTCCAGAAATAGGTTTATTTGTATGTTAATGAATTCATACAGAGAAGTTCAAGCAGATGCAACATCAAATACACAAATCAAGACACTGAACACATACAGTACTATTTTATAGTTTTTATTTTTATTTTTTATGTACACATGAATCCATCGATCCACCTAGGAACCTCTGTGGTCTACTAGGGACCATTGAGGACAATGGTGACCATTGTATTTATTCCCATTTGTACAACAATGGTAGGACCTCTGGTCAACATTCACATGCGCTTTCACATGTGCTTTCACACACTACCGGTAATTTGGGAACGCCAATTAGCCTAATCTGGATGTCGGAGGAAACCGGAGTACCCAGAGGAAACCCACCAAGCACAGGCAGAACATTCAAACTCCATGCACAAAGACTCCGAGGTCGAAATCAAACCTGGGCCCTTGAGGTGCCAGGCGACAATGCTAACGACTAAGACTATTACACCTAAATATGAAATAGTGAAATGGTGTGTTTATGAATGTTCAGGTGTATTCCCCTACCTGGTAATCCTTAAATACAAATGTATTAAATTAGCCTGTTGTAGACGAGGCTAATGTATATTAAAAGACACAACAGTGATTAAATAGACAAAATACCAAATCACAAGACAAGGGTGGAGACGAACCATAAAATTTTAACAAAACATGTTAATAAAAACAAAAAAGCACAGCAAAGTGGGAATTTGTGAAACACATCAAATGTGAAGCAGCCTTTATACAGTAGGTTATTTGCTCTTGATGTCACTTCTGCTACACTGCATTATGTGAACTGCTACTTCAGTCTTTTCAAATGTCAATTTTATTTTATTTTTTTACATACAAACACTAGAATAGAAGCACTATTATACTAGAACAATACTGGAATATACAGTATGACATTATGTTATTAAATAACCATATTAATAACAACATCCAGTTGTTATTTAAAGACTCACAGATCAGCTCTTGCAAGAACAGTATTGTGTCAAGTGCATGAAATCGTAAGTATCAGACACGTCTCAATATCAACTGTTCAACTCCTTCAGCATCGTTTTACAATGTAGAAAGAAATACAAATCAGGAACGACCATGAAAATAGAAACTGTGTCCAAACTTTCGATTGGCCATATCAGCATCACATCATCACAGCACAGTTTCAGGAGAACGGCATTAATAAGTGATGCATCACAACAATCCAGTGTAGTGCGCAGATGGACAAGCAGGTTTCTTAGATCTACTGCCTCTAAAACTTGGACATCTTCTGTAAAATCTCTTCCCTTTACAACATAAAGACCACATCTGAAATATTTGGTAATCTTTTGCTTTTACCCTTCTCTGGGAATATCATCTAAACTGGCACAATATGGACTTCCCCATCTTGTCCATACAGTTTTTTACTTCCTGCCCTCCAGAGAGCACGTCATAAAAGTCACCCTATTTAATGCCCTTTCACACTCAGATGTAGTAGAAGACTACATAGTTCCCACTGCATCCTAAAAATATTATATACGGAGTGGGAATGGGGTCAAAAATAACAGCAACGTCCATTTATCAAGTTCATACTACTTCCTAGCCATGTCCCTTTTAGGTTCTCAATGTGTCCATCATGTTGTCACTAATTCCCATCATGTCCTATAAGGCCGAACCAAGTTACTACCATGTCCGATCAGATAGCGCCACGCTCTTACCAGTAACCTATCACATGCTTCCTATGTTATCATTGCGTCAGGTGGCTTGGTACAAATATAGCAACAGATGAAATGTGTTTCATTATGAAATAATAGTGAGGAATTGGATCCAGTATTTGTACATTTACATTTTAGGCATTTGGCAGATGCCTTATCCAGAGCGACTTACAAGCTTATCTCATTATACATCTGAGCAGTTGAGGGTTAAGGGCCTTGCTTAGGACCCAGCAGTGGCAACTTGGTGGTTTGAACCTGAGATTTCCCGAACCATAGTCCAATGCCTTAACCACTGAGCTAACCCAGACCCCGTATGTATTAAGTTCCCTGAACATGACATAGATATGCTTATAACCTGCTGCATGTGCACGGTCAAATGAAAGAACCTACGTACTGTAGATATGAACCTAGTATGAATAATCTTCACATAACTTGTACAACATGGCATGGACTTACCATGGTTAAAGAACAAGCCTCAAGAGGATGTTGTGAGAACTCCACTGACATAGCAGCAACACAGCCACAACCCCAATGACAACTTGGTCATGTACTGCGCCATGAGTGTAGTATGTCAAGTCCTTAAGAGGTGCCAGTTTGCTGTTAACTGGTCAATGCAGTCATCAATACATCCTTACTTGTTTCCATTGGTATGCACTATACTCTATAATACTGGTATTCTACTGTATACTGTACCTTTATTGGTTTCTAGTGTATTCCTGCTAAGCTGTACAAGTTCCTACGGAGTTCGCGCAAGTTTTTTTGAGGACCTAGTGGGAATGTGGCTCAGTGTGACAGGGGTTTTAGAGCAGCAAACACTGCCCAAAAATAGTTCTTACCCAAAATGCCCCCTGGAGCAGACAGTTTCACAGATCATCTGGTAACTACCATTAGTTGCACCGGACTTCTTGAGCTGCTCCAATGTGTTGCTAGAAGAGACTTGCTCATTCTAATCCACCTTTCTTAAATCTCACCCCGCACTTCAACATTGTAAATATTGATTTATTCTCTGCTTCCTTTCCCATGCTGTCTGCACCCGATATCTTTTGCGGGGTCAGCAAACGAAGCACGGCATAAAAACATTCTGGTTTAAAAAAAAAAAACAGACAAGACTGTGAACAAATTGACCTGACATGCAGAGCGCAGGACTACGGCATGTCAAAACTATGTTCCAAAGGGCCTCGTAATTTGAATAATTATTCTGAAGTTTTTGACTTTCCATGCTTTTATAATCGCAAATGAGCTGAAGCAGACTCCTGAGGCCATTTATGTTTTCTTTTCCGCAGTTAAACTGCTGTTTCAACTGATCTACTATCAGCCGTATTAATGACTGTGGCTGGAATCCATCCTGAGACAGTGAACATGAGCTCAATAATATTGAATCCGACAAACTTGATAAAGTCTAAATGATGAATTCTAAGAAAGACAGCGTGCACAGGTAAATGTCACCCAAACTAAATATTTAATGTGGAAGAGATCCAAAAATTTGAATGTTTAAAGTCATTGAATTTTAGCCCAGTGGAGTTAGTCAAGCCTGTCTATAAATTTGATTGTAAATCTCCGGAGACTAAAATAAAACACTGATTTCTTTTCTAAATGCTCAATTAAAATTGTTTAAATTTAATTGCAAATAATAAAAATCTTTTTTTTACTTGCACTCGAGGAGTTCAAATAATTATTTCATTTTGTTACTAAATACATTATGCCCCATCTGGTAGCATTTTCCACCTCCTGAGGCAAAGTCTACTTGTAAAATCAAAGACGCTTATTTGCATTTTATCTGGTTTATTTTGACATTTTGTGTTGGAATTTTCTGAAGGGAAAAAAAATCAATGACAATGGTGATTTGGAAGGAAATAAAACCACTAAGTAGCAGATGTAAAGGGATGATATTCTCCCAGGCTCCGATGTAAATCCACCCGTATACTTTGTAGACAACGTGTGCTGGTGGTTTTATCTTTTCTTTCCTTCTTCAAATGCTCTCTATATCTTGTCTCCGCTGTCCCATCTTTTCTCAATCACTTTATCCGCTTTCTTATCCTCTGCCAAATGCTTATGTCTTATATATATATATATAAATGTGTGTGTGTGAAAATCTGGCTGCTGAACATGTACACACACACATATTCCCAGGAGTCTGTGTGGACATACACAAAGAGTTGTTGTACTTTGAATACATTCAGGCAAAGAAGAGAAATGCCCAGGGCAAGAGAAAGGATTATGGGATGGACTATGCCAAGGGTTCCTTCAACTAAAACTTCTAAAGTACCAGTTATGGTCTGGAAAATCGACTAACATGACTGAAGGATGATAACAGTTAACTTTTTTTTTGATCCAATAAAGTCTAGCATGAAGTGCTTGTTTTGTTTCCTAACGGCCCTTCATTTTACCATTTTTGACTTGTGAGATGTCTATTGGGAGCTTAAACTGAAAACCTCTCTGAACTAGTGGTTGAACCCCTGAAGTAGTGTCTTTCGGAGGAGCCAAAACTGGGAATAAGTCATCTGATATGGTTTATGGTATGAATTAGAAGATTGGCCAGAGGATCGACCACTGAGGAATACAAGTCACTGTGATGTCAGCTGTATCTCCTGAAGACTATAGTCAGTTTTGAGACCGAGCCAGAATCTGACAAGAAATATTGGGCTGAGTGTCAGAATCAGAAATATTATATGCTCATAAGAAACTTTTTTTTCCTTCAGCATGTCATGAAATTGGACAGCATTCCAAGCAACCAAAAATGGTTGTGCTTACAGGTCATTAGGAGGGATAACCGGTCCGTGACATGCCATATAATTATCAGTTCAGTCAACAAATTAATTTAATGAATCTGCAGCACCGTTGGTTTCAGCACCATGATGCCCTGAATGTTCTTATCACAAAAAATCTTTAATATTGTTTATATATACACCAATCAGCCATAACATTATGACCTCCTGCCTAATATTGAGTAAGTCCTCCCTTTTTGTCAACTTGATCCACATTAGCGCTTCCATTTAATCAATTGGTGCATCAGTAACCCTTTGCCACCCATGACCCTGTTTTCCTTCCTTGGATCATTTTGATAAGTCCTGGCTGCTGCAAACTTCTGCAGACCACTGCAGATAGTTCATTAATGTTTTGGTGGCAAAGGGGGAGCCTACACACTATTAGGCAGGTGATCATAATGTTGTATCCTGTATGTATATGATATTGTATGTTAAATTAGCTCAGGCTTGACCACTGCTAAGGGTCATTTACCAAGTCAGGTTGCTACTGTAGGCTTCTCATGACTTTTTGTAGGCAAGATTTCATTGTATTGTGCCCAAACACGATTGCCCCCCATTTCCCTTTTGGCCAGCTTTCACATTACTAATATTGCTTTGTAACTAAGTACACTTGCGTTTTTAAACTATCCGGTACAGCAGGTGGCAGGATGCAGTTCATTGGTTTTCAATCCACCATAAAAAGAACAAGATTCGTCCAAGGATGAAGAATATGGCTAATATTATTGATTTTTAATGAAAATGTCAAAAACAAACCTCTTGCCTGCTTTCCTACTTTTTCAGCTATGGTTGTTACAGTAGGTTTAAAATTTAATGAATGACCTGCTGTGCTTTGACATGCTTTCCAATCAAGAGAGACACACGTTTCCTACATCAAAGAGTCTGAGCCACTCACATGTTATATAGACAGCTATACAGTAGGTGGATGTTGTATGGTGAACCATAGGAAGTACTGTATAACCATATAAGGAATGAGGAAGAACTCAAAGAGGAAGGGGAAGCATGAAAAAGTGAATATAGTTCAAATAAAAGACAATAGACTATAATATTTCATTAAGCTGCCTTTGCTTTGATTACGACTGTGGCATTGTTTCGATAAGCCTACAGTATGCAACAACATTGTCCCAGCATTTATTTCCATCCAGAGTCACATTAATTTCTCTCACGTACAGTACAGACCAAACGTTTGGACACACCTTCTCATTCAAAGAGGTTGAATTTGTATTATGGCAAGAAAAAAGCAGCTAAGTAAAGAAAAACGAGTGGCCATCATTACTTTAAGAAATTAAGGTCAGTCAGTCCAAAAAACTTTGAAAGTGTCCCCAAGTGCAGTCACAAAAACCATCAAGCGCTACAAAGAAACTGGCTCACATGCGGACCGCCCCAGGAAAGGAAGACCGAGAGTCACCTCTGCTGCGGAGGATAAGTTCATCCGAGTCACCAGCCTCAGAAATCGCAGGTTAACAGCAGCTCAGACCAGAGAGCAGGTCAATGCCACACAGAGTTCTAGCAGCAGACACGTCTCTAGAACGACTGTTAAGAGGAGACTGTATGAATCAGGCCTTCATGGTAGAATATCTGCTAAGGACAGGCAACAAGCAGAAGAGACTTGTTTGGGCTAAAGAACACAATAAAGAAAACTCTTTGAATGAGAAGGTGTGTCCAAACTTTTGGTCTGTACTGTATCTTGAGAGGATGGGAGAGTCAGATCGCTCTGTAAAACCTTCTCCATCACTTCCCAATGATTCTCGACGGGGTTAAGGTTTGCAGTCTGTGGTGGCCAATTCATGTGTGAAAATCAAATCTCGTGCTCCCCGAACCACTCTTTCACAATTTGAGCCCGATAAAGCCGGGCATTGTCATCTTGGGAAATGCCGGTTTCATCAGGGAAGAAAAAAAAAATCCATTGATGGAAAAACCTGGTGATTCAGTACATTCAGGTGGTGAGCTGATCTCATGTTTTGGGCACATACTGTACAGTTGCTGAACCTAGACCTGGTCAACTAAAGCAACTCGACATTAAAAGTACAAGTATTCCCTAGGCATGATGGGTGCATTACTTTATCCGCTTCTTTCCTTACCCTGATGCGCCCATCACTCTGGAACAGGGTAAATCTGGACTCCTCAGATCACATAACCTTTTTTCCATGGCTCCAAAGTCTAATGCTTATGCTACCTATCAAACTGAAGCCTTTTTTTCTGATAAGTGTCACTGATAAGTGGTTTTCTTGAGCCTACGCAGCTGTTTAGTCCCATTCCTTTGAGTTCTCTTTGTATTGTGAATGCAAAAATCCTTCCAGGTTTTTAATAATGAATTGGGCACTTCTTAACCCAATTTTAGTTTTAGAAATTTCCTTAGTTGACTATCCTGTAACAGAGTACCAGGATAGTACTCTGACTTTTATATTTGCCTGTGCAGCAATTAAGAAAACACTAGCAGCTTTGTAGTTCAGTTCAGAAGATTGTCAGATGTTGTCTGCATACACATATTTCAGAGGAGGTCAGAGACGATGTCACATTCTAAACAATTGTACCTGTGTTTACAGTAGGTACGGTTATCTTTCATATTCCATGCTCACACCAAGTATACCATACTGTGCACAAAAAAAACATCGTCAAGTGGACTCGAGGATGGTACTGGAGTCTTCACACTACACAAACATACCAGACTTCGGGGTCAAGTGTACTCTCTTATCCGTGCCTGTACTGTAGTGCGAAAATGTCAGAAGAGCTGGGATGTTCTAGTGGATTATCAAGAGTATGGGCTAGTGAATTGACTATGGAATTAGCGGCTGGGCTTAAGGTGGATTAGAAGATGCGGCAGTAGATAGGCTAGGGGATAAAAACAGGTAATGGATGAGTGGTTGGATTAGAAGTTGCACTAGAGGATAAAACAAGGGATGGGATAGTGGATTAGCTAGAGGATAGTAGAGAGAGAGAGTGGAATTGACCAGTTGATTCAGATTGATAGACACAACAATGGATAAAGGGTCAAAATAAAAAATAAAAATGTTTTTAAAACTCTGGTATGGAGATGAAAAAATGCAGCATATTTATTGTGTGTGTGTGTGTGTGTGTGTGTGTGTGTGTGTGTGTGTGTGTGTGTGTGTGTGTGCATTCCTTACCCAGATTGATAAAAATCGTTGCTATGGCCTGGTTCTTGGCCATGTCGATGAGGCCACGACCCAGACAGAAGTGAGGGAAGATCAACAACACTTGCTTTAGAATGTTATTGACATTATTCATAGTCTAGAGAAAGAAATAGAGAGAGAGAGAGAGAAAGAAAGAGAGAGGGAGACTGTTTAGAATAAAATATGATGCCTAATGTTACGTGCTATGGATTTAAAAGTGTAATATATTAATGTGCATATGTATGAGTTGGTGTGTGTGTGTGTGTGTGTACTGTATGCAAGTGTGGCAGAGACAAAGGAACCCAATTCTTATCCATAATTACAAAAAGAAACAACAACATAAGATCATATCGCTGCATCTGTACACCGTATATACCGTAATTCTTATCCCTCACTCTCTTTCTCTCAAACACACACAAACTCTATTTTGTTACATTATGAGGACCAGGGTTTTTTTCTGCAACAAAATTGGTCATGAAGAGGGAGTGTGAACAGGATTCCGGACCAAACCCTGAACACACACACACACACACACACACACACACACACACACACACACACACACACACACACACACACGAAAATCTAGTTTATGACACATTCAAAGTGATTGAGAGCTTCCATCTGCCTTTCTTGACAGAGAGAGGTGGGGGAGTAAGATACACAGATGGAGATTGAGGCTTAATGTATGAGGTTTCCAAAAGCAAAAGAAAGAATTGGTGTTCTGTGCTATGCAGTGGGTTCTGCAGCATTGCAGTGAATTTAGAATAGCCACAATGGGTCATGCTGGGTGCCACAAAGAAGTACTGTGTGTCGTTGGTTCTGTGGAATTAACGATCCCTTTCTCTGTTTCATCAGCGGAGGCTACATTTCGGCATGACCTCTGCACCATGACACTTCCATATTGTCATGCAGTAGAATCGTAATTCATCAGCCACTGTGCCATTTTAAAGATAAACCCATGATTAGTCGGCGGGAAAAAAAAAGCTAGACTGTAGACTAGTCAAACAGTCTGCCGATATTCTCCACCCTGGAGAAATTCTGTATCTGTGATTGTGTCTGCATTTGTGTTTGAGAGAGGGAGAAATCAATAAATCTTTCCTTCGCTATTAGTCTGTTTTTGTTAAACCTAATTGCTACAATGCGATATTGAGAACAACACGGAGGCAACCCTCATGCCATTAGGGACGGACACCACTGGCCGACAGCACCGGCTACACTGACCGCTCAAGACCTTCGAGGTCCTTTGTGTTACAGCGCATAAGGTCAAAAAATGGAGGAAGCACTATTTTTAGCAAGTCATTTTATATAACAGTTCCCAACCTGACTATAAATTATTCCATTAAAAGAGAGGCCGTCATGCTAAAAGTGGAAACCGGACTTTGACTGTATAAATATCTTAAACGCTTCGGAACTTCACTTTTTAGACATTCAAATGGGTGTCCATTTGCTTGCTTTGTGTCCTTTTTCCATTCTTGTATGAGACTTTTTTTTTTTTTTTTTTTACAGTAGAAAGACACCCTCCCCTGGCTTGTTGCTCAGCTACGCCCAGCTCTTCTTAGCTCTGCCGTACTCTGGAGGGCTACTGCTTGGCTCAGCAGTAGCGCATTTACATGGACACTGAATGAGTGTCTTCGAATGAAGACTGAAACAAGGAGAGTGTGAGGTGAGTTATGAGAGTTAAAGTTCCCTTTATTTCTCTATACAATCCCCTGGTACACTAATACACTTCTCCCAGCGTTTCACTAGTGCTTGGTAGTGCATCAAGGTAGAACGTTTTCTTGCCATTATCATTTCACGTCTAAAACCCTGGCCTCCCAGGAACTCCTTTAATGGCACAAACATGTGAAAATGGCTTGGAGTGCGGTCGGGACTGCATGAGGGATGTGATAGTAACTCCCAGCCGAGTTCCTGTAACATGCAAGTGGTGTTGGTGAATGACAGTTTCCATGAAGTTATCCACCGATTTTTACGGATCAGGTGTTCCAGTTGCTGAATGTTCACAGGAACGACTGCAATTGACTTCGAGTCTTTCACGGACGTACAGCCATCTTCAAAAAGATTGCACCATTTTAATGTTATACTTCTGCTATAGTGTGCCTTAAGTCTCAGTTTTACTTGAACACGCCTGGTACATGTAAACAACTTATTTATAGCATTGTCGTATTTGTTATTTCCCCCAAAGATCCACCTTAAGAATTCTAAGGGTTCAGTTAGTAGTTTTTACTATGTGTACTTATCTTATCTCATCTTATCTCATCTTATCCTATCCTTTTATTTTTACATAGCAGCATTTGTTTTTCCAAGCAGAAGAAACGTTTTTACAATATTAATCAACTCTTGCTCAAGAAAATAAATTAACTTTTGACCTTTCAGATTTGAGAATTCAAAAGACAAACTTTTTCCTCATATGTAAAATTTCTTATCTTATCATGAGCTATAAAACAGACTCTTAATAAGTAAAGGCTTATCAATCTTATTAAAGATTCCTAAAGTTCAGAGAGACAAAGTTTAAAATGAAGCGTGCTCACTCCCACTGCCCTGATTCTCATTGGTGGTCAAGGCATTGCTTTGATTCTTAACTATTGTAATTAAGCAATTAAGTGACACCCCTGCAGCTCAAGTTACACCCACTTATATATAGAAATATGGCACGTCGCAGCGAATCTCCAGTAGGTACGGCTTTACCGTGAGCTCAGTGTGTAAAGGATCAAGGAGCGACCAGATACAGAAGTCAACTCTAACACTGTGACTAATGCCAGAAACATCAAATCCCATCTGCACTCCTCTCCCTCATCAGGCCAAGCGTGCAGAGGGGCATCAGACAGTGCCGCGCAACCCAGGCCACTTTCCTCAAACTCCTGTCGTAAACTCATAAATCATCTCGAGCGCGCAATTCTCCCAGGCGCTCAGGTGATCCATATTTCCTCGAGCACTCCACCTCTTCTTCTACACTCACACTTACGCACATACACTGTCCACACTCCCACCGAGACGTCTTACCGCAGGGATTTGGAGAATATAAGGACTGAGGAGGGAAAATAAAACAAAGGTATCGCAGTGGGAACATCACGCACATTGAATTTCCTGTGTGAAGTACACTTTCCCATTAGCAGAGGCAGTGAAGGACATTTAACTATAGATCCAGTGATTTGTGTAGCTGTGTGAGTGTGTGCGCGCCGGCTTGTGTGATGTTACACAAGCTTAGTTAAGTGGTATTCGGGGAGCGATTGTATATCATCTTCTTCTATGAATAAAAAAAGTTATAAACAAGACATTATTTATCATTTTTGTTCTGAAAATAAATCCCAGTGATAAAGTTATGGAATTAATTAAGTGTTGGCTAATCATGAATTCATAAAATATACGGAATCATGTCATGCTTGGGGCGTCATGGTGGTGGTGTAGTGGTTAGCAGTGTCATCTTGCACCTCCAGGGTCCGGGTTCGATTCCCGTCTTTGTGTTCATGGGGTTTGCATGTTCTCCCCGTGCTGGGTGGGTTTCCTCCGGGTACTCCGGTTTCCTCCCACAGTCCAAAGACATGTAGGTTAGGTTAATTGGCGTTCCCAAATTGGCCGTAGTGTGTGAATGAATGTGTGAGTGTGTGTGTGTGGCCCTGCGAGTCTTCTGGGATAGGCTCCAGGCCATATAAACTTAACCAACTTTGATTTTAGATAAAAGAATGATTTTTATCTATTAGCAAAAATACAAAGTAATACAAAGTACAGTATAAGGAACATTACAGTATCATGTTCACACCTTTATAAAAATGCCAGATCTCTATAAAGACCTGACACCAATAACAGATTTTCTGTACACCAGACTATGCTAACACAAGCTACCACTCAAAAATATGCTAAATAAGCATAATTCTTTTTTCACCACTGATAAGAACGGAAAATGAGAAAATGGATATATGAATGGGAAAGTGGCCAGGTGATTTGAGGTCTCCGGTATTAACTGAGGCCACTGGAAGCTCTGGGACCGGTGCTCTTGCCTCAGCTCAATTTTCTGCTTAATATTTGCATTGACATGACCAGTGACCCATGTCAATCATAGTAAAAGGAGGAAAGTTTTGAGTTTATGAATATGAACTGAAATATGAATTATCGATGAATAATACGCTCAGATCGCTGGATAGAGTTTACATCAGTTATTTTTCAATTATTCATTAGTGATGTCATCAAAAACTTTGGATGAGTTTGAGGCTAAGGCCAAAAGAGAAAAAATGAGCACTGCATTTACTGTAGTGTGAAAATGTAATGGAAACCATGATAACATCAACTTTTGAACGAAAGTCTGAATATATTGAATTATTGTAAATGTAATATTCTCAAGCTTTATTCAATATAGTCAGACTTTCATTCAATATTCTCACCTACAGTATCTACATTCCTCTATATAAAATATTGGAATATGTTGTATTGTAGTGAATGATGGGTCACTTTTAATGTACAACCCTTGTACCCAATTATAAACTAAAGAAGATTCCTATTAGTAAATAAGCTAATGAATAGAAATGCTTTAAAGTGGATCTGTTATGTAAAATGACCTTTTTTGGGGTTATTTTTAGGCATTTTTGATTGTATTGAAGTTTAAACAAGAAAAAGGAGATTTCCTCCTATTGTGACCTCATATAAGAAGAGCTCCTCAGTACCTCATTTACATAAATTGAAATAATCGGATTTGAGGTATGAAAAATGTGGGGGAGTCCTGCGGCCGATGGCAACGTTTTAACGAATTGATAAAATATGGGACCTTTAAAGTTGGTAAATGAGAGAAGTAACTTCAAAGGTTGGAGGTACCAGCAATAGTAGCTACCTCTAAATTGTAATCCTGCTCCTGACCCACTTAGAACCTTAAAACTTACTCTATTTTAAAGTGGCAAATGAGAAATTATGCTAATGTAATTACTTAGCCATGACATGTTCTTTCATACGTATGTACTTACACACACACACACACACACACACACACACACACACACACACACACACACACACACACACACACACTCGCACTCACTCTCTTATCAACACTGCACAACATCAGTATCACTGAGCACATGAAAATGCCTGATAGCTTTAACAGAAGGCAGAGGGAATTAGGCATCCGAACATTCAAAGAGCTGCCGTAATGAGCGCTTTTCCTGCCATCATTCTTCTCTTCCACTTTTTTTTCATTCCTCAGAGAGAAAATGCAAATGAACACTCAATAGAAGAGAATCAATAAAGCGCGAGGAACCTTCCCTAATCTTTATCTTCAGCCATAAAGGCCAGAGAGGAGTGCGAGAAATATTTAAGAAGGAAAGGCTGAAAAAGCAACAGGTTTAGCGTTCAGTCATCATCTGTCAGGAGTGACAGGAGTGAAACCAGGTGTGGTTTCTGCACTTGTAGCTCATCCTCCTTGAGATTTGATGTTTTCTGAGATTTTTTTTTGTGTGTGTATGTTTTTATGGATTTGCATCTCACCGGATCATCGAGCAGCTCCAGGATGAAGGTTGCGATGCTGCCGTTGATGCCGATGAAGAGGTTGATGGAAGTGAGGACCACATACGCTGTGCTTGGAATGCTGAACACGAACGAGGCCGGGTACATCATCGGGGTGATTGCCCACCTGACACATGAAGACGTATCAAGAAGTATGAGCACATACCCTTAACAAGGTGGAAACATGTTCAGCCGTGTGGAACACACAATCAGACAAAGGAGATGTTAACATAATATCATATTTAGTATAACAAATGTACTATCATGCAACAATAACAACAACAACAACAACAACAACAACAATAATAATAATAATAATAATAATAATAATAATAATAATAATGAAAAAGCAAATCACTTCTGTGTTATTTTTATCAGTGTGCACAGCTCAGGATTTTTCCCCCTTACTGACTGTACACAGTGTGTGCAAATGCTTTTCTTTGTTTTAATGATAATACTATGGTGTAGGTGAGACATTCTATAATTTTGGGTACATTAAAAATTTCTTTAAAAATATCACATTTTATAAATAGAATAACACAAATAATATAACACAAACATTATGTGCACCCTATTCACCACTTAGCTTAAAAATTGTCAAAATGTTGCCAGATTAAGCATTTTTACTTAATGTCCGCTTTTAGAGAGGTGAAGGTTTCTTGGTTAACAACAACTATTTAAAAAAAACAAAAAAACAATATATATAGTTTAAAAGTACATACATTTGCAGTATCAAAACTGCAAAGGGCCAAAAAATTATACACGTTTCAGGAAAGGAAAAATAGTATGATGTATATTATATAAATATAATATAAATAATATTGTGTAAACAGTATACAGTATATATCAATATATAGCATACGGTATATACTGTAGCATGACATTTAGTATTAACATATTTATATAAGTATACAATAGTATATTAGTTTTGAAAATGTATTCTAAATACAAATAATAATAATAATAACAATAATAATAATAATAATAATAATAATAATAATAATAATAATAGTAATAATAATAATAATAATAATAATAATAATAATAATAATAATAATAATAATAATAATTATTATTATTATTATTATTATTATTTGTATTTAGAATACATTTTCAAAACTATTATTATTATTATTATTATTATTATTATTATTATTATTATTATTATTACTACTATTATTATTATTATTATTATTATTATTATTATTAGCTTTATAACCAGCAGATATGTTACACTGAAGGAATTTGTGACTTGAACTTCTACCACAATTTTATGTGCCCTTTTTTTTCTACTTTTGCACACACAAAAAAAGTAAATAAAATAAATCATCATTAGAATAAAAATATCAGTAGAATCACGGACATTTAGACAAACATTTTGATCTCAAATTAAAACTTATTAGGTTTATGCTTATTTCACTATGGCATATTGTTGTTGTTATTTTGGCTGCTCTCATTAGGGGTCGCCGCAGCTGATCATCCGATTTGATTTTGGTTTTACATTGGATGCCCTTGCTTATGCAGCTGTCATATTTTTATCCAAGCTTGGGACTGGCGCAGTGGCTGGGTGTAAAGCATTATTTGGGACATGAACCTGAACCTTCCCAGAGTCACAAATGCCCCTATGGTATGTAAGTAGGCAAAACTCTTCCCATGAACCTAGTAACATTTTAGAACATCTTTGAAATCTTTAGCCAGACTGTTTTTACTCTCACATGCATTTATGATATGCAAATAATACATTTCTCTGATGCGTGGGTAAATATATACAGTATTTATCAGGAATGTAAAAGAATACATTATTTGCAATAGACAAAAGTAAGTAAGCAAGTTGGTTTTTTTATGATGATATTTTAACGCAAATCAGTAGCTACACATTATCATACAGTAATTAGTTTGTTTAAACCTTAGTTAATAGGACTGACTACATTTATTAGAAGTAGGTTCCAACACACTGTATATACTGTTGCAGTTGGATCAAACCATTTAATTCACAACAACTCGAATTATGTAGCTGGGTTTCAGGAACTGTCTGAAAGTTTGGTCAGAATTCACCAACCATGCTGACGGGGCTTGAGTTTCTCCCTATAGAGTTAATTGTCAGTAGTGTTACTGAGGTAATAGTGGTACTGTAGGGTTCGTATAATAAAAAGAAAAAAAAAATCAACTTCCTGTTTAGGTCACACCCATCATCAGGTTTAAATATGAATAAAAATTCAGATATGGATATATGGATATGTAAAGCGCTAAACATATACTGTATAATATACTGTATATGTCTTCCTACAGTAAAGAATAACTTATTGGCCAAAGAATCATGCCAGATGTAAAAATGTATGGCTTCATTACAGAATGTGTTGCTTAAATGTTACTGATATACTGTACTGATTCTGGCGTCACTCACCCATAGAGCACCAACAGCAGGACAAGTGCAGGCAGGTTCTGAGGCGACACGTATGCTTTTTGTTGGAAGGAGAGGAAGATGATGATGACGATGATGCATGCAACGGCGTAATTACACTAGAAGAAAACAAAACAGGAGAGGACCGACACTCGGATCATGAGACGTTTATTTAAAAATCCACGTCGCATCAGACATTCATCCATTATTCAGAGAAGGACGAGGACGGACGGTACACTTTGGGAAAATGGTAATGGCCGTCTCAGCGCGATGAATGTGAAGCCTGGTGAATAGGATTCGGAGCTGAATCGATGTGCTTTTAATTAGCCGTCTCAGTGCTTCTCCTTAATTTTCCCTGAGCACGCAAAGGCCTCTCACATGGACGAGGGGTTAATGGGATGTAATTCATAACTGGAAAAGGCTTTGGCTTGCATTGGGTCAGAGAACAGACCACAGAGATTGAGATTATAGATTAGCGTTTGGCTAAAGAATATACTGATATGCACACGATGATCCTACTGTAGATCTGTTCCAAATTGAGGCGTCGCAATGATATCAACCAAAACATTTTTTCCGAATTTCCTATCCGGAACTTTATGCCTGGCTACACAAAGATACGCAGATATAAAGTGCTGCTGTGAGCCCTATGGTGCTTCTGTTGTATATCTAATGATTAATATATACAGTATGATGTGTCATGTGCTGTACATGTGTGTGTGTGTGTGTGTGTGTGTGTGTGTACCATGTCCCAGGTGAAACTGGCCACCCAGTATGCAGTAGGATTGACTCCGCTGACGAACTGCAGGTGTTTAGCTTTGCTCACTCGCTCTTGAATGAGAAAGAGGACAAAGCTGGCAGGGATAAAGGACATGGCGAAGATCACACAGATCGCCACCACCACATCTGTAGAGCTTGACATCCTGCATCGAAAAAAAAACACACTCTCATTGATATACACACACACACATACAGTAGACACTGTCTTGCTGTAATAATAATAATAATAATAATAATAATAATAATAATAATAATAATAATAATATAATTACTGTTTTTGTTTTATTCATTTCATTCATTTTTTCCCTTGTTTTTGTTTTAGAGTAGACTCAGCATCAACATCAAAGACAGAAAGTCCTAAACAATCCCAGACGCAACCCTGACCTCCATCCCAACACCCTGTGACCTTGTACTGATCTCTAACCCTATTTCTGTCTTTGTTTTTTTGAGGGAAGTCAAAGTGCAAAAGGTTGGGCGTTCCCCATGTCTGCTCCACATCTGCAATTCCACCCACCTCCCATATAGTTTCATCCATCATAAAGACGTAATAAATAAATAAGTAAATACATGAATAAGTAAATACATGAATAAACTGAAAGATCATGTTATTTTCAGGGTGCATAATCCGACTAAACTGAATATAGGCGTAAAAGTGTACTTCTACATACAGGTTTCCCAAAGGCAGCCCATGTATGAAATGTAGACTATATTAGGATGTATCTAAAGAATATTCTATTTTGCAAATGTTCCAATTGATCAGCTGTACATCATTTACCTTGTTCACTGGCATCAGCCTTTCTGCAAATGAGATGACATTCACTGATGCAGTGGACAATAATGCGAGGACTCGACTAACAGAACAGTAGTCTGCCAAGATGCCGTTTCAGGAAAGATGCAATATGTGATGCTATAATAGCTCCCATAATAGATACTAATAACACTTACATGTGTCATGCTTTGTGTGAGCATTTTGCTCTCTCTGAGAAATATCAGATATCAGATATTAAAAAGATATTATTCATAGATAGATGTGATAATATTAGATATATTAAGATTAGATACTGGAAAATATTTGGAATTTCCTTGACATTTCAGCACTTCCTACAAGCATGGATTTATGATGAATATAATTTATTTCGAATATAAATTATTGTATTACATTTTTTTCTCAAAACCGTTTTATATTTAATTACATTTAATAAACATAAACTTAAAACATTTTCTTGTGTTATGCAAGTACTGAAAAATTCTTCTTCTTTCTACATGTTATACAGTAACTAAAATTAATATCATTTAAGATGTGTACAATACTTACAAAAGTGCAAAAGTCTTAATCCACCAGTCATATCATATTGTGCTTCCAAAGAGCCAGATAACTCTTTTACACACATACCATCATTTCTTCCATACTTCAAAGATATGGGAACAAATGTTCCATTGTGACTCATCGCAAATTGCCTAAAGAATTTCAAAAGTGGTTGTACAGTTTATGTATCAACCTCAGCAGCAGCCTCATTTCCCCTCTCATCTGTTCCAACCACTCAGCATTCAGCATCACCGGTATACTAATCACTGGCCTCATCATCAAGTTAGATGTTTTTTTTTTTTTTTTTTAATGCTTAAATGATTCATAAGTCACTGTGTGGCTTAACACACACACACAAAAAAAAAACATTTCGCTATAACTGCTCAGGTACAGACATTGGACTCTGGAAATGAGAGCCAAAAGGTCTTTTGGAGAATTTGTGTATATTCCTCAAAAATATGTTCAGAAATACAAGAAAGTCTGTCTTTTTGGAAACAAAATATGAACAATGCATGTATGTATATATTTTTATTTATTTATTTATTTTCTAACTTTTGAAATAAATCTAAACGAAATATAAAACTTTTATATCAGTAGCCTACAGTTACCAAGAGAGCCAAAAATATTGCATTTTTGTTTTATGCATTAGTTCTAATGGCACTGACTGAAACGAATTTGCATCTATTTCAGACTTAGGCTTTCGCTATTGCAACTGAAATGAAGCTGGGAAATACTTTACGTTGAGACTGTTCACGATCCCCAGTGTACCCCAAGAACTCCAGCGGGTACAGTAATTTCACCAGGATGTTGTAGACTTAAAATCACCTGCTAAGACGATCACTCAGCTCAACATCCGTTCTGGAATGTACAAGATTATATATCCTGTATATATAATCTCTGGTCTCAGGAATCTCATGATTACTTCCTTACCACCGCCACCTCTCGCTTGCTTGATCTAAATCTATACGCGGATTTTTGCCAAGCTTCTTCATGACAAGTGTGAAAAGTGATGCTGAACTGACATCCCAAATATCAAATTAACACCTAACTCGGTTAACATGCTCCTCTTGTGTGTTAGATATACTTCTCAATCCATAGGAATGCAATTTTGGACTCTTTCTCCACATGAGAGCTTCATGAATATGGAAACATCTCTCAGCTTCGGAGAAAATAAGCTGCACGAGGATGCGGCCTGACTTCCTCTGCTTTCACACTCCGTCTGTCACGACCTCCTACTGCCGGAACTCTGAAAGATCTTTGCCTCTATGTCTTTCTTTCTGACTCACTTCTTGCCTTCCCTCCACCAGACTTACACACACGCCTGCTTTTATAATTGTATTTGTGGCATATTTCTATTATTTCTATCGAATCCTGCTTTTAAGACCTGTGTACAAGGAAATGCTGCATTTGCTTAAAAGGTCCAGACTGTGATCCATTTGGTCGCTGTAAAAAAAATAAATAAATAAATAAAATAAAAAATTAATTCACACCTCCGCATGTAGATGAAGGAGGTCAATGTGGTGCCCACTGGTGCTGTTTTATTCATCATTAATAGATTTATGGTGGGAGTGTTACCCGAACTCTCATTAGGTAAAAGGATAAGATACGGCCTGTTACCCTTAACCAGAGAACCGTGTGTGTGTGTGTGTGTGTGTGTGTGTGTGTGTGTGTGTGTGTGTGTGTGTGTGTGTGTGTGTGTGTGTGTGGTGTGTGTGGTGTATGCCCTGTGGGTGCAATGCTTCAGTACTCTGTCTTTGTCTCCAACACTGACCCCTGATTCCTAATGATCCATCTTCATTCACCACACAGCGGCATCAACACACCCTCGCAAGGTGGGTGCAATTAAGCATGAAAGCATGCACGCACACACACACACACACACACACACACACACCAATGCGAACACACACTTCCTAGAGGGGTATAACTATATTAAATAAGCTCCCTGTACTAATGCGGAACGGCATTTATCATAAAAACCTGGACGCAATCAGGCCACAAGACTGTGTTATGCTTTAATACACTTTAATATGCTCTACAGCTAGACGTCATTATTTAGGCACCAATGAGGTAACCTTGAACATCAGACAAAGAACAAGCACCATTATCAAACTAATAACCAGTGTGGAACACTGGACCCACCCAGATGTAGACATATACACACACAAACACACACACACATACATACACACACACACACACACACACACACACACACACACACACACACACACACACACACACACACACACACACACACACACACACACACACACAATACTCATAATGCAGCATACTATACTCTAGAGCATCTGTTGGCCCGAACGCTCATAAATAATCGCAGAAGAGCTGTTGATCGGCTGAACACTCATACACAGTCATAGTCAGGGGTTCCTGATTTGATAAATATTCCCACTGCAAAGCATCAAGAGATCAGGATTGTGTAAACACTTTTTTGTGGAAGATATACGAGTGGTGGAAAACCTGCTAATTTGGTGATAATAAAAGCTTCTCACTGGAGAACTTCTAATTGGTTGAGAGCAATATACTGTATGAGATTTAAAGATTAGTCTGTCTGGTCTGTCAGAAAGACACAAGAGATCCCAGACTGGCCATGCAGTCACAGGCAGCCATACACCACTGAAAAACTAATATAGGGTACATTCAGAATGGCTAAACATTAACACAGCAATTGAATTAAAACTTTTGACATGGCTGTTGTGGTGCTGGTTGGACAAACAGCCACAGATCCTGATGACCTCCCTAGTCATAAAGAACTACAGAATATGAGGGCTCAGTTGTAGCAAGAAGTTTACAGGCGCTCATCGAGAACAATATTGGAACTGGGATGAATTTTCAGACTGGTCTTTTGCTGAGGTGTAGCGGTTAGCACTGTTGCCTTGCACCTCCAGGATCCGGGTTCGATTCCCGGGCCAGGATCGATTCCGGTCTCTGTGTGCATGGAGTTTGCATGTTCTCTCCATGCTTGGTGGGTTTCCTCCGGGTACTCCGGTTTCCTCCCACAGTCCAAAGACCTGCAGTGTGTCCAAATTGTCCGAAGCATGTGAATGAGTGAATGAGTGTGTGTGCCCTGAAATGGATTAGCACCCTGTCCAGAGTGTACCCCACCTCATGCCCCTAATCTCCTGGGATAGGCTCCAGGCCTCCAGTGACCATGAATACAGGATAAAGTGGTATAGATGATTTAATGAGTGAGTGAGTCTTTTGCTGAGGCAGATTGATGATGAAAACCCCATTAATTTGGTGCAATTTGTTTTGGTTTTTTGAAATCAACACATACACAGCAGACCTAATATTGTCCCTAATATTGTGAGAAATTCCCGTAGCAAATTTCACCACAACAAACTTGTGACAGAATTCTGGTTGGGTATTTGACCATTCTTCCTGGTATTGCTCAATTAAATTTGGTGGCGCAGACCTGACATTTAAGCACAGGCTCTGAAATATTAACTGTGTCTGGGGTCTTTGGAACTCTCACATTCTAGCTGTCTAGCTGATGATATGAGGCTATGCTGAAGAACTTCACCTGGACCTTCTTCCTCATTATTCCATCTATTGCAATGCATCGGTTCCATTGGAAGCAAAGGAGCCTGCAAACACTATTGTGCCACCACAATGTGTGTTTAACAGCTGGTAGAGTTAAAGCTGAGGCATTCAACCCCAAGAACACTGTAGCTACCAACTAGCATGGAGTTTTTGAGTCCCTGGCAATTTAAAACCCACTTCACTATAGGCAGTGCACTGTTGTTCCAGCAGCTTCTAGTTTAGGACAGTCCTCTGCCTTGGGGGTTCATGGTTTGCTGCTGACCATCTGAAACAATTTCTTCTCAGATGGAGGTGACAGTTTGGGTCTTATTCCAGACCTTGTTAAAGTGGCTCCGCCTCCCAATAACTGTTTGAACTGATTTTGGAATCTGCTGTTTGGAAATGTTTGCAAACCCACCATCCTCTGTCTCAGATCTGTACTGCGCTCCTTGGATTTTCCCCATGGTACTGCGAATGCTTTTTATGTTGGTGTTGAGAAGCTACCCGCCTCAATCACTAACAGGAAGTTGAGATCCCTTGGGCTTGACAAAATAAAGACTTTTCAGGACTTATGTACAGAGATTTAATGATCTATGTGAGTGTATTTAAATTTTTGACCATGTGTGCAGAATTTTGCAACAGGGCTGGTATCAGAACACCCCCAATAAATTTAACCTTGGGGGTTTCTTATATTCAAGAGGTCATCAGATCTATTAAAAAAGGCCAGTTCAAAGAAATCATTGGAAGTCCACGATGAGTGCAAGATCAGTGAAAACTTCTGAATGCAACTCGCGATCCAAATCCCTGATTGGATGATCTCTCACAGTGTGATACGAGTGAGACTGACTAAACCATAATTGAGAAATATTAGAGAGCTGCTTATTGGCTGAACAGTAAAATAGATTACAGTGGCATAACGATATACAGTATGGAAGCCCGGATTGGCTGAATACTCACAATGTTGCGGTGAGCTGTTGTTTGGTGAGATTGAGAGGATGGTTAAAGGCTGAGATGCCGTACAGTTTGGGCTGTACTCCGGGAGGAAGATTACCCCTGAGGATGGCGTTATTGGCCACATTCAGGAAAGACGCTACCGCATGCCATCCCTGGTTATAGAACCACACCTAACACACAACACGCACACGTACACAGGGTGAAAACAGGAAGACAAATCAATAGTAATTAATATTCCAAGCTTCTTTACTCATCATTAAGACTAAATTGCCCATAATGCTCTCAGTGTTTCTCTCATTATCTGCAGTCACTATGGAAGACGAGAAAAAGAAACAAGCATCTAATTGACCAGACAAACTGAGGGATGGAGGGAGAGAAGAACACAGCCCCCACTGGCATTACAGCTCTAATTAGTGCTGCTCTGTCTGCTCTGCACAACCTCCCACTATGCTCTAATGCTACATCACACACCCACGGTGAGCATATGTGTGTCTCTGTGCTGGATGCTCAACCCTCTTCGGAACATATTACAATCTCCGGAAAGGAATGTGATACATTTGCAACGAGTTACGCTGTTAACCCTGAGAAGGCTAAAGCAAAAAAAAGCAAAAAAAAAAAAAAAAAGATGACGTTTCTTACTTTTACATTGTCCTTTGTTCCCAGTTCCAATAGTAAGATCTCCAAGTCCTGGAAGAACTTCTCAGTCATATTGTTCTGGGGAGAGAGACACCAGGAGAGGTTAATATCATTAGTTCTCTGAACACACACGCGCACACACATACAGAGCTCCATGTGATTTAAATGCTAATACTCTAGGAACACTGGGAGCTTTCTGAGGTGCATGAACATGAGCTGGTGCAGTGTGTGACTGGACATCACAAATCAGTCAGGTCTAAATGCTCGTACTTTTACACGCCTATGAATAATACATAACTCATAAACATATTCAGTGACCTCTGGCTGAAAAGCCGCAAGACACACTGGCTGTCTCAAACTGGAGATTCGATTAGTGTCAAAATGCATTTATCTCTAATATATGCCACCCAACGATCGCAGATTATAAAGGAAAGAAAAAATGAAAGCGTTGAAGTATTGCTATGCATTTTGCTTCTGTAGTAGTGCTCTGCGGAAGGAAGGAAGGAAGGAAGGAAGGAAGGAAGGAAGGAAGGCACTATATTGGGCAAGACCTACAGTGACATTATATCCAAAAACATCTACTTCCCCCTTTTGCAGCTATAACAGCTTCCACTCTTCTTGGAAGGCTGTCCACAAGGTTTTGGAGTGTTTCTGTGGGAATTCGTGCCCATTCATTCTGTAGAACATTTATGAGGTCAGGAGGCACTGATGTTGGACGAGAAGGCCTGGCTCGAAATTTCCGTTCCAGTTCATCCCAAAAGTGCTTGATGGGTTATAGTCGGGTGAACCGAACACATCAAACTGTATCTTTATAGTCCTTGCTTTGTGCACTGGGGCTCAGTCATGTTGGTATAGGAACCTATACTGTCCCCAAACTGTTGCCACAAAGTTGAAGGTACAGTATTGTCCAAGATGTCTTGGTAAGACTGTAAGCTGAAGCACTAAGATCACTGGTGATAAGGAGACTAATTGAAACATCTGAATTCAATAATTAACAGGTTTGGGGGAAAATACTTTGTCCATATAGTGTATGTAGTTTGCATAAGAGATCTTAAAAAAAACTCACTGGTTGCAGAAAGGCAAAATATCTAGCTATACATTTTCACTATTAACAATACCAACATCAGATACCAAAATTCTCTACAGTAGAAACAAGTTCTGGGGTTGTTTTGATGTTTAAGGTATGATACCTTACCTGTGATGAGTTGAAATATGCCTTGAGGTCTGAAATAAGTGCAATGATCTCAGATTCGTTGAGTTTGACTTCAGAGTTTATAGCTCCAACTGAGATCCCTCCATACCTAGAAAGAAATTATTTTAATTGGCTAAAATGTAGAACAGCTAGGTTTCTCATTTGGCATCTAATATGATGCCCAATCTGGTATGAGGTGCTGTGTAGTCCATGAGTTCTCAGATTGGTCCACCTACAAACCCATATTTTCTTAACTATTTGTTATTAAAAAATAAATGCACATGGAATCTATTAGTTAGTCTCTCTACGAAATATGAAACATGAAGTGTAAGTTCGTCTTTGCATTTCTCAACAACAGGTTTCAACAGATTCTGGGGTTAGCATCTGCAGCAATGTGTTAAAAATGGAGATGCAGAATGTAGGAAATGAAATGCAACTTATGGGTGGAAATTTGATGAGATGGGGCCTGAATGAGGTGGGGCTGGGAAGGGGCCTATGTGGATGTAATAAAGACTGGGCAGAAATAGGGGCTTTGGTTGATGAGCTGGAGATCAAGATGGGGATTATCAGGATGAAGCAAGGACAGTGATGGACCTTATTACTAGAGATAATGAGAGATTATTGGAAATTTGCTTGTTTAGATGGTTCGTGGACAAAAATGGGTTTTGTGAGGGTGTAGGATGAGGAGTGGTTAAGAGAAGTTGCCAGCATTGTTTTTTTTTTTTTTTGCATCCCAGGCCCTGTGCATGGTAGGCAGTAGTGGTCCGGATGTACTTTCAAAGATTTGTTCAGTGAATTGGCTTTTCTGTGGCATCAGACTAGATGGACTGGCCTTTTCTCCCTGGAGGCATGGATGAGCCTTGGGTGCCCATGATACTGTCATCAGTTAACTGGTATATAATTAATAATCCATGTTAATGTGTTAATGTTATGTGGTGTTAACGTTAAAGTTGATCGTGGCATGTGTTCACTGAGCCATAACAGCATTAGTGAGGTTTGGATATTGATCTAAGGCAAGGAGGGGTGGTGTACAGTCACTGATCCAATTCAACCCAAATTTGCTTGAGGTTAGGGCTTTGTGGATGCAAAAAGCATTTTTCCTCATGACCCTGTTTTAAGACCCTGCTTTGTGCACAGCAGTACTATCACAGCCTGTCACCTGCAGGGTTGGAGTTGAATTTTGCCTATGTTCATTGTATTTGTGGAGTTCACATGTTCTCCCCATGCTTGGTGTTTTTTCTCCAGTTTCCTCACACAGCCCAAAAACATGTGTTCCAGGTTGAATATAGGCATTTTGGCCAAATTTCCTGCAGGGCGTGATTGGGCATGTGAGCGCGTGTGCTCGTGCCCTGTCATGGATGGACACCTCATCCAGGATGTACCCTTATCTTGTGCCCTAAGTTCCCTGGGTTTCCTTTCCGTCTTTGGGGAAAGACTCCAAAATATCTATGATATTCTGTTGTCCAAATACTTTTGGCCAATATACTAGGACTAGGATAGGGTAGGGACAGTAATAGACTGTGTGGGCATGGGTTAAGGAGAGAGATATGGGGTTTTGGTGGATGTGAGAGCAGGAATGGAGAGGGGAAAGGCAGGGCCTGCAGGATATAAGGATGCTATAAGGCATTTTATTTTGTGTTACGCTGTAAATTTTGGGATGCTCGATGATCGTATGAGGTGTTATATCATGCTAATACCGTATTTTTCCAGACTTTGCATAGTTCTTCAGCAGGAAGTCAGTCATATTCCGACCCGTGAGGTCCTGCAGGGTGTCTGTGGTATTCTGCATTCTCTGTGGGGAGATAAAATAAGACAAAGAGACATTTTTAACTGTCACGCACTGATTTTTTGTTGAAGCCCACTTCTGTTGCTCTGCACGTGAAGACAAATACGAGACGAGTGCAATCCCAGACAGACAAAGTGCAGCGGAGATGTTAAACCCAGGAGACGACACATACATTGTCTCATCATTTAATTGCTAATTTGCACAGAGGGTGATGGAAAGAGGGTCATAATTGGCAATTAACAGATCAGTAAGAGGCTCATCACCCCTTCTTACTGTGCACATGCAGGCAAACTGTCGTTCGGTAAGCAGCTTAAAACTTTACTTTGTTGACTCGTTTGTCCTTCGAGTTGATTAATAAGATTCATATATGCATATGAGCAAGAGGTGTTGATTGGCTCAGTGTTGTTATAATTAAGAGCATCCTCGCCTCTTTGTGTTCATATAAATCATGGCCGCTATTGTGCCACACTCGGCAAACTTGAGCACACACTGTCACCCTGGAGCAATGATAATAGGGTGAGATTAGGAAATCGGTACTGATTCTCGGCGAACCGACATGGTGGAAAATAGTTATTGCCCCTGCGTTTCAATCTGCTCTCAATTCACTCATTATGCTGCAATATTAATTCTCTGCCAGGCCATCTAGACTCGCATTGAGTCTGTGTTTGGTGCATGCTTGGACGAGATTTATACCAGTGTTTCAGGCTTGTATGTCATAGCTGGAAGCTTGCAAAATTCACAATCATTTTGAATCGTTTATTGATGATTCATGCAAACACAGACACATTATGTACATGCAGCAATTTATGTCTTCAGGGTAGATGAATTGATATTTTGGCAGTATTGCCACAGACGTTAGGATTTAATTAACGCACCTGAGCAGGATGTATGCTTTCCTTTCCTTCTCATATTAATATGATGCCTTATTTAGCCGTCTACATTTATGCATTCATTTATCTTTAGTATGTGCTTTATATCAGTCACTTTTCAAGGTGGACTCAGAGTCTATAATATGACATGAAATCATGAAATTGTAGAGTCACCTATTCACTAACTGCCATGTTTTTGGGAGGTGGAAATTGCAAGAACATGCAATGCTCTGGACAAAACTCAAGAGCTAACATTTTCATGAAATGTTTCTTCATGACAAGGTTCCTTTAAAGGTCCTCCTTTTGTCTGTATGGGTTTCCTTCATGTTCTTTGGTTTCTTCCCACCACCCAATTAGGTCTAGGTAAACTAGGGACCATAAACTGCCCCTAAGTGTAAGGGAGGAGTGTTTTTTCTGTATTTTTCTGGATGTATTCCAGTGCGGTGTTTTCACATTAGGCACAATTGATTCATATCGTGCTCAACAATGATTACTTCTCCTCGCCACACCCCGCTGGCCAGTGTTCACATTTTTTTTTGTTAACCATTCTTGGGCACACTTGTGTATTTATATCTTCTGATACAGCAGGTGGCAGTATGCACCTACTGGGTCTGTGAGCCGCCATTATACACAAGAGAAGAAGAGAACAAGACGTTAACTTTTGTTGTTGGTGGTCTTCTTTCGGCTGCTCCCAGCAAGGGGTTGCCACAGCGGACCATCCGGTCTGCACATACAAGCTTGGCACAAGTTTAACGCCGGATGCCCTTCCTGACGCAACCGTCCCATGTTATCCGGGCTTGGGACCGGCACTGCATCCAATGGCTGGGGATTTAGGCACTGGCTGGGAATCAAACCCGGGCCTTCTACATGGCAGGCAAAACACCTACCACTGAGCCACCAACGCCCCAAGATATTAACTTTTGTATATCTAATATTATTGATATTTCAAGAAGACTGTCAAAAGTGATGCTCTCACATGCCTTCCTATTGTTTTAGCTATGGATTTGTAGGTCTGAGGATGAGATTGGAGATTTTGGAGGGGACCAATAGGCACTGGTGATGTTACGTCTGAACAGCGATTAACTGCTGTTTTCGGGTATGGTTGCCTTCCATATTTGATTTTATCAGTGCCCAAGTACTCTGTATCGATACCGATACCACCTTTTCCAGCTAATTTTTGGTTATGATTCCCAAGCATGGAATGATTGTATTCTCACTGATCAAAATCAGTCAGAGTTTGAGCTCAAGTTTTTTTCAGAAATGATCCCAGGGCCCTAATGTGAATATGCCCTTAGATAGACTTTGGATTTATTATGGCCCTGACCAGGATAAACTGGTTACTAAAGATGAATGAACTAATGATTCCATTCAGGCAGCATGGTGGCTTAATTGTAAGCTTAGTGGGGTTTTGAAGCTCATCTTCAGTCTGTGTGTGTTTAAATGCTCTTCCCATGCTTGCTGTGTTTCCTCAATTACTCCGGTTATCTCAGACAGTCCAAAGACTTGCTGTCTAGGTTGTTTTGGTTCCAAATTGCCCATAGTGTGTGATTGTGCCCTGTGATCTGTTGGACCCTGCCTTGTGCCCTATGTTCTCTAAAGTAATCCCCCCCCTCCCCCCCCTAATTACCCAGAATAAGTGGTACAGAAAATGGAAGGTTCAAATCAGGTGACCAATGCTGTGCATGTTTTATTATCTACACATGACTATCCTAATTCATCATTTTACCCTCCTTCCACCAGATTAAATTCACACCTCGCTAAATAAACCAAAGCTTCAAAATGGATCCTAGCAGCTTAAAATGACCCAAGTGGCTCCTCTAAATGAGTAGCTTAATTGGAGTCCTAACACTCTCAGACAATTTACTGTAATCAAAGTAAGCAAAAGCTGATCAAACTAGCAGGCATTATTCATTGAGATCATTTGAATTCGCATGAGCATGTGCCTAGCAATCAAACCACAATCAACACTTTTTTTTTCTCTTTTTTTTTTTCATGTGTGGCTTAATTAAATCTGCAGTATTGCTCATGAGGCATAAAAAAAGATAGCTTTATTCAGTCCTGGCCAGATGGTGATAGAGGAGCGCAGCATTTTTTATGGGGCAGAAACCAATAGCAACTTACACGAGAGTAGACTTAAGCGGGTTAAGAGGTCTTGCTCAAAAACCCAACAGTGGTGCTCTGGCAGGTCTGGGATTTGAACTCATAACTCAATCGCTGGTGCAGAACCTTAACCGCTGAGCATTTAATTCACTCCAGTTTTGGTATGAGATTCTTTCGTCATAGAGCAATGACTCGAGTTAAGACTAGACTTGCAAACTGGGTCAACTCTGTGCAAGTGTATGTGTGTATCCACTCAGTCGTACATCCTCCTCCCGTGCGCCCAAAGCAAAAATAAACTGGTTTGGAGTGAGAGAGGAAACTTCACTACATTTACACTTGTCATTAGCATAGCAATTCTAACGCAGCTAAATGTTTACAGACTCCTCAGCACGCACTTCTGGCTGACGGATCTGTCACTGTGCCTTTCACAAAATCTTGACGGCATCCTGCTGAGCCACCATCGACTTGAACCGCGTGGAAAATTCTGTGTGATGTCCCGCGTTTGAGTTATCATCAGATGATATCGGCATAATTCAAAGCCCTGGTTCTGAGGACTCTGACTCGAGTGCACCAAGATAGGTAACCGCGATTGGTTTCTGGCTGATTATAAGCAGAACAAATTGTCAGATTTAAAGCAAGATTTTCAGGTGACTGAAACAAACGGTGTAAACATTTCCTGTAAGGATGCTGTGACGATGCATTAATGAATGGAATGACACAGTCGCAAGGCTTATGGGTTTTTGAAGGCTTTACTCAAGTATTTTAATACATTTACTTAAGTTGTTGTTAGTCTTTTGGCTGCTTCTGTCAATGGGCTGCCACAGTGGACTATCCAATCCGTACACAGACTTTACGCCAGAATCTCTTCTTGACCCAGCCCTACCATTTTTTTCCAGGCTTGGGACCAGCACTTCATCCAGTCGTTGGGGTTTGGGCATCGGGTGGAAATTTAACCCAGGCCTTCTATATTGGCGGGCGAGAAACTTACTACTGAGTAATCATTAGTTACATCATAAGTTACATAAGCATGTTAAACTTGAGATTTTGTATATCTATTCAGCATGCTTGGTGCATGAGTTTTGCCAACTCTTTAAATCGGCACTAATCAATTTAATGATTTTGATCATCTGGGACATTGGCTTAGGAATAATCCTTTGGCTTGGCTTCCACAGAGGTGTGTATTGGGACTGGGATCCTGCTGTGATGTCTTTCGACAGCTCTTGCATCATATAGGTTATGTCAAGTTTATTAGGATGTCACTGCATAGAGATAAAGTATCCCCCCCCCCCCCATAACATTCAAAAGTGTTCTCATTTTCCCTTCCTTAAAGAATGATGTCATATTTTTATCCATTTGTAGCTACAATTACATTTAGGCATTTTGCAGACGCTCTTATCCAGAGCAACTTACTGTACAAAAGTACTTTTACATTTCGGTTATTGTGTATATTCACTGATTACTGGGTTACTAACAAAGTAACATCAGTCAAACACTGGGAAGGATTTTTTTCTTTTTAACAAAAGAAGGCGAGGGGCGTTAACACAAATATCTATCTATCTATCCATCCATCCATCCATCCACACCGATCTTTAATCCTCATTTGGACATCTAGAGGAAGTTTGTTCCACCACCTAGGTGCCAGAACAGAAAACAGTTTAGATGCATGTCTTCCTCCCTGGGACCAGTCAAGCAGTGATTAAGGTTGTGGGACATCTCTCACACTTATGTCTTCAGCAGCCTTTTGTTTTCCTTTCTCTTAAAGGTAATTAGCCAAGGCAAAGCAACTACTGATTAGTCTTCTGCCCTGTGGTGGAAAAACACCTGACTGGTATAATGCTCTGATATATGCCCACTCTTTCCAACATATCTTCACAGAAACCTTGACCCTGTCAATAATGAATTTTTAAATTTGATTATTTAAATTGCCCGCCATACAAGCCTCTGTGTTAGTTCTTATTACAACAATGATAAAGCAGCCAGAAGCTGTGAGATGTACAATGCATGAGCAAAAACTAGTCACACACTCACACACACACAAATGTTTTGTTCAATTGACTTTGATTACAGTGCGCAATGTGGTAGGCAGTTCATGGGTGAAAATGATTCTTCATGCTTCCAGAACCACTCTTTTATAATTTGAGTCCTGGACTATCAGTACATTCAGGTCATCAGCTGACTTTATTTTATTGCCACATAAAATTATTGAGTCTAGAAATGAAGCAACCCCAGATCATAACAGCGCCTCCAGAGGCTTGTACGGTGGCCGCTATGTATGGTCGGTAAATCGCTTCCCTTCTTACCTTATCACATTTCATACTTGAAGCTCATGGTCCAGCATTATCTTTCCTGATTTTAATAATGCATTGTAAATTTCATTGTAGTAATAAGCCTACTGTATATTTTAGGGCTAATAAGAGATCGATCCTATATTCATCATAAAATTGCCACAGAAACAACCTCAATTAAACACCAAAAACAATTTCTAAAAGTAACACCAGCGCAAACTTACCAGCATTCATACTATGGTAAATTGAATTTCATAATTAAAAAAAAAAAAACTGAGGTTGGCAGGTTGTATCTAACCTGAGGTGGTGGTAATCCCCCAGCACCGGGAAGGCAGTCTGGTAGCACCATATTATGTCCGGGAGTGCTGCAGTAGCAGTCTGGCGATGGATTCTTCATGCTCCAGTTTCCATTTTTGAAGATCTCGAGGATGGCAGGGTCTACAGAAGGAGTGAACCAGTCCGTCGCTCCCGAAGGAGTGCAAGGGTATTTACTGAGAGAGGGACAGGCAGACCGGGACCAGAAATCAAATTTATACTTCTGTGCAATATAATACAAGAAAGTTATAACTAAAATAATAATAAGTTCAATATTAAACCATTGTGATTTAAATGTCAATGTAAATGCTTTAAGAGTATCCCCAGTTTGTTGTTAGTTCAAACATGACTCGGTCTAAAACAATCTACAAATTGTTATCTGACGCTCTTACTGATCTAAATGAAATCGTCTCCACTGATCCTTTGTCTAATATATAGAAGGGCAAGCCATTTCTATTTTATATATTAATGAAAGTAGAGTCTTAAAATCAAATCAAAATGCTTCAGCAGTTAATGAAGGGATTTAAGATCCTGTGAAATGTTATCCCTTATTCTTGTGCTGGTGTACATTCCTGCTGAGATGGAAATTTAATGATTTCATATAACCACCGGGAAAGAGCATCTTCTACCCAGGTGATAACTCGACTCCGATAGAGGATTTGTGAACATGAAAAATATCTGCCTCAATGGACTGAAAACACTGTGGAATGTTTGAGGTCTTCCAACTAGACAGAGAATACACATGGTTGAAGCTGATCAAATCTGTATTGACGGTACCTCTTCATCTTGGATGGTTTAGAGGAATGTTTTAAGTTAAAAACTTTAGGGAAAAATCCGCCTTATCAGAAACCTTCAAAAACGCATTAAAAGGACAAGCTTTTCAGTAATTTTGAAGTAAAGTATTCTTTACCTTAATTTACCTGAAGGGAAATGATAGTGAAGGCATTTTATATGACACTTAACAGTTTTAAGCTTTAACGTTTCTTATAGATACTTTTTCTATATTCTTATAGATTCAAGTGTTTCATTTAAGGACAGTCTCAAGTACCACTTAAGGTTCATTGTGCAGCACAGTTACCTTTTGGGGGCAATCTTAAAAGAAAATATAACACATCTAACTGATGTTTGTGTGTCTTTGGGCATACTAATAGATGGAAACAGCAGACTAAGATTAAATTATAGCGGGCCTATGACGGAGCCTTGTTGAACTCAGTATAATACTTTTGAATAGTTACTTATTAGTTTTTAAATAGTAAAATTCATATAATTCTCATATAATCCAAGCCAAACTTTAGGGCTTAGAAGAGATCGACTCAATATTCATCATGAAATTGCCATAGCAACAACCTCAATTAAACACCAAAAACAATGTAATTATGTATCTATTTAATACATTTTTTCTACAAATGATCTAAGGGCAGTATGAGAAATAAAATGTACCCCTAGGGCAGGGATAGCTCAGTGGGTAAAGCTATTGATTGGAATCCATGCACCACCAAATACCCGCTGCCGGGCCCTTGAGCAAGGCCCTAAACCTTCAACTGATCAGATATACTGTATAATGAAATAAAAAAAGAAGCAAGTCTAAGGTGTGGGAGTCACTGTATAAATACAACTAATATTCCTTTTCATTACAAATTGGCTTTAGTGTAAAGAATACCCTACGGATTAAGGTCATTATTTTATATGAAAAAATGCACGATTATATTGCATTACATTTTTCTTGTAATCAGGCAAGGTCATAAAAGTCTTGTAATTAAAATTGATACACATTTGCCTGACTGGTGCACTATTACCAGAGCTAAGCTAGGAATTGAAAAGAAGGAAAATAATACAAATCACCAGCATTGTTAAGTTTCAAAAGCCTCAAAAAAAAAAAAAAAAAAAAAACTCTTTTCTTCTATTATTATTTGTATTATAACCTGTATTAAACTTTTCAGCAGTTTGAGCTACAGTAGCTCTTCTAATGGATCAGCATGCGGTACTGTATGCATGCTCCACACATGCATCAGTGAACCTTGGCTCCTTCTGACTCCGTTGCCATTCAACAGCTTTCCTTCAAAGGACCATTTTTGGTAGGTCCTGACCACTATGCCCGATCACAATTTGCCATGTTACAGTGGTTACAATATCTCGTTACCATGGCACGTGAAATAAAAAAAAAAACTGCAGCTGTTGAGGGATGTCCCTGGCCTGCAATGGCCAGCACCAACCAAACGTTGTCAGCACCAACCAAAAGTGAACCAAAAGCCGTTGTACCAACAACAAGGTCATGGGCGGCGAAGGGGGAGTGTGAAGGCTTTCCCATGTAGTCCAATCAAAATGAAGAGCTACTGTCGCTTAAATTGCTGAAAATGCTGGTTCCAAAACAAAGTTGCCAAACCACATAGTGTGTTGCTGTTTTCAATTATAAGGTAAGATACATGAAAATCCTTGCTACTCGTTAAATGGTCGTCTATTCTTGTGGGAAAACCATGGACCTGGCAACACTGCCTATAAATATTTAAGCAATTTAAGCAAGTTACTTGACACTAATTTATTTTGGGGGGGAGGTGGACTAAATAACACTCAGAAGTGCCTTCTGCTAATTGCACATCGAAAAAGTTTAGCACATCGAATAGAGTATGTAATTAGCCACACTTTCTCTTTCCCTACCATTTCTTGTGCAGACTTTCCGTTATTATTATTATTTTTTTTGATCTACCCCATAAAACCATACGTGACTGCGAGAAATTGTGCATTGCTTGCATGCCAGGTTGAGGTTGTACTTATTGTTTTGCCAGGTTATTTGCATAGAATACAATATAATTACACCTAGATAAGCACAAACAGCTTAGTGCCATCAACCCTGTTCCATGAATCAGAGATAAAAGTATGAATATCAAGTCAGATTAAGGTCCCTGCGTAGATAAAATAGATGACGGTGTTACTGTACTGGATGTAATGGATGCAATGCAAAAGCAGCCAATCAGCGTATGATGCAAACAGAACATGAATAGGACACTACCCTTTATTAATTTAACCACAAAGTAAAAAAAATAAAAAATACAGTGTGTTGTGTCACATGATCTTAAATGGGGAAACTCTTACACACACACAAAAAAAAAACAGCTTTATATTTCTTCGACACTTAATGTACTTATACAGTACATACGATGAGGCCAGAACTCACGGTATAGGGTTGCCATCCATGCAGCGGGTGCCAAAGCCTGGTTCAGAAAGGAGAGCGCGTGTTACCTTCATTGCCTCGTCCACATTCGTCCTGTCAGCACTATAACACACACACACACACACACAGCTGAATCAGGGCTTCCATCTGAGTCGAACTAATCAGGGTTCTATGCTGCTAATCTCACCGGTGCCTGCTGCTCTCTCTTTTGCACACACAGCCTCTCTTACCTTACAGACGGAGCAACAGACTTGATAAATACCGCAATAAAACCTCTACACACAGTTTGCTGTGACTAGCAGTCTAGCTGAAGGAGCCAGATTGAGTAAATATTGCACAAGTGGTTAGGGGTCGACTGCTAGACTTCTGGAAGGCTTCCAAGCGTACCCACGCTGGAGAGTTTTGTAAAGCGTTTCCTTTAAGACATTCCCTGTTGGCGAGGGTGTGTATGTGTGTGTGTGTGTGTGTGTGTGTGTATACCTGTAGAAAGTGTTCTGTGGTTTTCCATACATCCAAGGTTGCAGTTCCAGACTGGGGTACTCCGCGAACGGTGGGATGATCAGAGAGAAAATCAGCGCCAAACACACAAACAATGCTGGGAGGACCACCTAATGGAAATACCCAAACAGACAGACGCAGAGCTCAGACATTTGTCCTTTAATTAGAGGTAACACAGAAAGTTGGCAGGCTGTAAAAGAACTGATTGTGTGTTGCAACGCGTCAGCATTTCATTAATGATGGCACACAAACTGTTTGCTCAGAGCAACCACATACACGCGCACACATACTGTATGTGTGTGTATTTTTCGTCCTCACTTTCACTAAGATTTTTTAAAACGTCGGCTGGATACAAGCATTAATCAGTTATTTTGTTTTCATGAAATGTAGGATTGTTTATTGGATCCGTTAATTCAAACAGTAACCACGTTTTCATTGACAGCATTTGGAAGGTGTCCACATTTAGAGTGACTTATACTTTTTAGTTCACTATCTGAACATCCGAGGGTTAAGGTCCTTGCTCAAAGGCCCAACAGTGGCAATTTGGTGGATGTAGGGTTTGAACCTTAATTACCTACAGTAACTACTGAGCTAACTTTCCCCTTTTCAAATGTTTTCCTGGTCAAGGGGGATCTAAAGCCCATCACAGTCCACCTCATAATCCAATCTATTCATGCATTTGAGATAAAGTATGAGAGGAAACTGGAGAACCTGGAGGAAAACAAAATGGACAGATGGCGTCCATCAAACGGGTTTGGGAACATCTGTTTTTGAGTTGCAGCCACTCTGATTGTCTATACTTGTCTCCTTTCCAGCGTGCCGAGTAGTTCCCTACACCATATCAATCTTTACAACCAGCTTTTACATTCGACTAAATGCACTGAACTCTCATCGCAAATGACCTCGGGTGTGGAAAAGCACAAGTGTGAACATCTCTCCTTGTCTCCATTTTTTTTTTTTGTCTTTGACGCATCCTAATTCTCTCCTCTCTTTCTCTCTCCCTATTCCTCTGTTTCACCCTCTCTTAATCTCGCTCCTCATGGCAGGGTTGTTTATTTTGGCTGGGTTGTAAAAAGGCCTTGATTAACCACTTTCCACCACTGTTGATGTCACATCCACCATCCACCCGTCATTAATTTCTCTCTATTCTTTTCTCAGCCCATCGTTCTCCTTTCCTCCCTCCCTCCCTTTCCAAATATTTCTCTTTCACTTTTCTCAGCTGATGGATAGGCCAGATCCACAGTCGTGCTAGCGTGTGAAGAGCTTCTCGGTTTGAGGTTGATTAATTACAACACAAAACACAAAAAAATGGCGGTAAAACAAATGTAGCACCGGGGAGAAGGACAATGGAGCATCTTTCCCAAGAGACAAACCCAGGATGACTTCTATACGTGGTGAAATGTGCTGATCCGGTTCTGTGCTTTAATTGTGCATGTTACCTGGGCAATGATTCCTTTCCTGCTTCTTCTTGCATGGTGAAATCGCTTTATAAACAATGCCAGGAACTGATGTCTGATCAGAGGCCAGCCAGTGATGACATATGAACCTCTGCCATTCACACCTGCAGATTGCTGACCATCTAAATACACACAGGAATAAATAACTACTATGCAAGCTATTACACAAATACTCTATTTGTAGTAAAGCATTTTTTTAAAGCATGTGTTATTTAATATTCATCATTAAATACAAACCTCCAGCAGTCATTTCTAACTGATTGTATTTTACTGTAAATACATTTATACAAGAAGCAATGCTGTGTAAATTTACATTATAAATAAACATCAATTCATGATTTAACCAATATCCACCAAACACCACGATTTACCATCATCCCGTGTATATTTACCATTATAAATCTGTATTTACCATAAAATACTACCAATGTCAGGCACCAATATTTGCCATAAAGCACCATCGGAAAACCAATATATATTATAAATAACCACTAAACATCAACATTCCCTGCCATTTTTAAATCAAACACATATTTACCACTTTACCACTGTGCCACTCGGAGGCCCCAAATATCATTTATTATCAAATACCAATATCCACCACCAAACATCATTCATCACTGAACACCAACATTCACTATCAACAACATGCACTTATCAAACATCAACATCCACAACCAAACATTATTCATCATGAAAAACCAACATTCACTGCCAAATTCACCATTAAACTACAACCATTCATCACCAGCTTTAAATTACTTTCAGTATTAAACCCCAACACAAAACAACATTTACTACCATGACCTCCAAACTCAATCCAGCACCAACATTCACCATCAAAAGCCAACATTCTCCTGTAAAAACCAACATTCACCACCAAACAATGTCCATCATCCAACACCAAACAACTTTCATGTTCATGTTGTTTCACTTTCATCAATGACTTGATAATTATTAAACACCAACATCCACTGCCAAATCACATTCACCATTAAACTATAACTATAACTATTCATCACCAACTTTTAATTACTTTTACTCTTAAACCCCAACACAAAACAACATTTACTACCATGACCTCCAAACTCAATCCAGCAAAATTAGAACATTCTCTAGTAAATACCAACATTCACAATCAAACAACATCAAACACCATCATTCACCACCAAACAACATTTATCATCCAACATCAAACAATTTTCACTATTAAACACCAACATTCACCACCAAACAACATCCATCATCCAACATCAAACAATTTTCACTATTAAACACCAACATTCACCACCAAACAACACCCATCATCCAACACCAACATTCACCACCAAACAACACCCATCATCCAACACCAAACAATTTTCACTATTAAACACCAACATTCACCACCAAACAACATCCATCATCCAACATCAAACAATTTTCA
>JAAGKR010001029.1:16348-47467 GCA_011419295.1 Clarias macrocephalus | reverse complement strand
AACACCAACATTCACCACCAAACAACACCCATCATCCAACACCAACATTCACCACCAAACAACACCCATCATCCAACACCAAACAATTTTCACTATTAAACACCAACATTCACCACCAAACAACATCCATCATCCAACATCAAACAATTTTCACTATTAAACACCAACATTCACCACCAAACAACATCCATCATCCAACATCAAACTATTTTCACTATTAAACACCAACATTCACCACCAAACAACACCCATCATCCAACACCAACATTCACCACCAAACAACACCCATCATCCAACACCAACATTCACCACCAAACAACATTCCTCACCAAACAACAACTTCTACCACCACAAACCATCCACTATCAAACATCAGCATTCACCATCCAAGAAAGAAATACACCAATAAAGATTCATTACAGTCCAATACCAAAATGCACTTATCTAATGGCAACAAGAAAAAAAAAAAAAAACCTAACAAGCCCAGTGAAGCACTTTAATCCAGTAAGACTGCTAGAGGACTAACATTCACTTAAAGCCTTCCCTGTTGAAAGGGATTATCTGTGTTTATAAGCTTTGTTGCATTGGTGTGCTTCTTATTTAAAAAGAACAGGGGAAACGTGACAGTAAGTACCTTCAACTCGATTTGAGAACCTTCCTTTCTTTTCTCCTGCACCATCAGTGAGAAAGAGAGAGAGAGAGAGAGAGGGAGAGAGAGAGAGAGAGATTATTGTGTATTCCGTTACATGTGTGAGGGTACATGTGTGTGTCTGTGTGTGTGTTTATACACACTTTGTTGAGAAGGTGCAGTAGCTTTCTGCTCCATAGCTGAGCTCATGCTGCGTGATATGGACACTTTAGAGCTTCTCCTCTGGTCTCTCTGAAGCGGCTGTGCTTTCTCTGAACACACAAACATATACATATACAAGTAATCCACAGACAACAATATGAGATGCAAATGTATTTATGGAAAAGCAAATATTTTCCTTATAATTTATTGTAATTTAACGGACAGCTGGAATTTTCAGCTGTACAACATTTCACAATTCTTAAATTCCATTGGTCCCATTTTTGTTACTGTTACTGTTTCTATAGTAATGGGAAATTCACGGCAATGTGTACGACTGAATCTTTACTTAATCAAAGGATAATAAACATAAACATACATACTGTACATACATATACAATATATACATACTGTACAAATCTATCATAAACACACATACAAAATTAATACTGCAAGGCGACATTTATTTAACAGTTATGGAAGGAGTCTCCAGTTTCACCACCTTATAACATTCAGGAAGTATTTCGTTTTAGAAAGTGTTTGATGAAGAAATGACGTGATAATTTTTAAAGCACAAGTTAAAAGACATCAGTAAATGGAACTATAAAGGGAAAAACAATTGATGTCATTTTTTTTTTTTGGTAAAAATATTATTATTGTCAAATTCTATCATATAAGTGAACTATTTGCATATTTAATTTTACATATAGCACATAGTTACAGAATGGGTTTATTTATGGTCACACTATCCAGGATCTCACAAATAAGAATGGAGATGAGGTTTATATCATCTTGCGTAGATTTCACCATCACTTCCCGCTTGCTCAATTTAAATTTATATCCAGATGTTTTATTCCCATGAAGCTGCTTTGTGTTGAAATCCATTGCTAAAAATGGACCATTTTGTTCCTTGCTGTACATAACAATGGCATTGTTTGACATGTGCTTAAAAATGTTTCCATAAACCTAAAGCCAAACTCACAGGGAAAATGAATAAAAAGTGGAACCCGTTACCATTTGTTTCCACATCAACTCCTGTCTCTTCTGCCACTTTCAGAAATATCTAAAAGACAAAGAACATATATATCACTGAAAACATACTGTACTGTACTTGACATCGGCTAAACTTCGGTGTATCTATTAGAATGAATTCAAACTATTAAATACTGTAAGGCAAACTTTGTGCTCATATGTGTTTGTATACCATCTTTAAAAGCCTGCCTGAGAGTCTAAATACCCAGCACAAAAAAAAAAAGTTCAGTATTCATAATGCATTATAAATGCACATATTCATGTGTTATTCTGTATAGTGTGCAAATGAATTCCAAGGCCTGATTTAGTTTGTAAATGCTCTCAGGTACTTAATTTTATATATATATATATATATATATATATATATATATATATATATATATATATATATATATATATATATAATTAATATATACACACACACACACACTGCACCACTCCATAAATCACAAGGATATTAATTCCTAAGGCCAGCTTACGTACTGCATATTGCATAATATCAGCTCGTAAGTTAAAGAGAATAATTAAAGCTGTACTGTAATACCATATAAAAAAAGCCTGGATATACTGTAATAACTGTGTTTGTCAGTAATGTAATGCTACTGTAGAATGTACTGTATACATTTAGGTTTTTAAACTGTAATTAATATTTGCATATGACGTAGATGCTTAATGCATTTAAAAGACACTTAATTTCAATGCAGTGAATAATATCATACAGTGCACCCGGAAAGTATTCACAGGGCTTCACTTTTTCCGCATTTTGCTGTTACAGCCTTATTTCAAAATGAATTAAGTTTGAAATCTTTGCAAATATACAGTATATATAAATTGCATGTACGTAAGTATTCACCGCCTTTGCCATAACACTCAAAATTGAGCTCAGATGCATCCTGTTTCCTCTGATGATCCTTGAGTTGTTTCTACAACTCGACTGGAGTCCACAGTAGTAGGTTCAGTTGATTGGACATGATTTGGAAAGACACACACATGTCTATATAAGGTCCCACAGTTAACAGTGCATGTCCGAGCACAATCCAAGCCATGATGTCCAAGGAACTGTCTGTAGACCTCCAAGACAGGATTGTATCAAGGCTCAGATCTGGGGAAGGATACAGAAGAACTTCTGCAGCATTGACGGTCCATATGAGCACAGTGGCCTCCATCATCCATAAATTAAAGAAGTTTGGAACCACCAGGACTCTTCCTGGAGTTGGCCACCCAGCCAAAGTGAACGACTGGGGGAGAAGGCCCTTAGTCAGGGAGGTGACCAAGAATGGTCACTCTGAAAGAGCTCCAGTGTTTCTCTGTGGAGAGAGGAGAACCTTCCAGAAGAACAACCACTTCTGCAGCACTCCTCAGTGAAAGGCACCTGACAGGGTCCTGGAGTTTGTCAAAAAGCACCTGAGGGACTCTCAGACCATGAGAAACATTTTTTTGTTGTTGTTGAAGCACCTTTGACACCAATTACAGCCTCACGTCTTTTTGAGTATGATGCTACAAGGTGCTTTTTTCTTCTAGAAGGTTCTCCTCTCCCCAAAGAGAAACACTGGAGCTCTATCAGACTAACCATCGGGTTAGTCACCTGGTCACCTCACTGACTAAGGCCCTCCTCCCCTGATCGCTTACTTTGGCCAGGTAAACTTCCACTCTAGGAAGAGTCCTGGTGGTTTTAAACTTCTTCCATGTATGGTTGATGGAGGCCAGTGTGCTCGTCTGGACCTTCAATGCTGCAGAAATTTTTCTGTACCCTTCCCCAGATCTGTGCCTCAATACAAACATTTCTCAGAGATCTACAGACAATTCTTCGGACTTCATGGCTTAGTTAACTGTAGGACCTTATATAGACAAGTGTGTGCCTTTCCAAATCATGTCCAATCAGGTACAGAAGGTGCCACAGGTGGATTGGTGATCAGTGGAATAAGGATGCATATACTGTATATAAGATACATATATACATACAGTACACAACGCATTACTGGACTTATAGTATGCTTTATGAAGATGTACTATTTGTGTGTTTGTGTGTGTACCTCTTCTAAGCTGTGTTTGACACTTACACTACCTAACTATAATAATGTGTTTACAATAAATGTTTATAGATAAGGCTTGCATATAGATTATGCATGGTTTTATATGCTTTTTATAGATGCTTAGAAAGCACTTAATTTCAATATACTGTATAATATCATATGTATACATAATATATCTAATATATGTATCATAATATGTATACATAATGCATTATGAATACCAGATTCATAGTAAGCCTTATGAAGAGATCCGTGTGTGTGTGTGTGTACCTCCTCTAAGCTGGTGTCTGAGATCCCGTAGCTACTGATCCCCAACCTCCCTTTCTCCAAATCAAGCTCTTTGAAAAGTGAGGCAAAGCTTCCATCTTTTGAGCCGATGTAAGGCAGCACGTACACCAGCTCCTGACCTATCACCTCTAGGAACTCCGCCTCTGGGACGTGCAAGCGGATGACGGAAGTGACATCATCTAAATCTGAACACAAAGATTGCCAGAGAGTTAGTACTTGTTAGTACTTTCTTTTATAGTAGTTTAATTTTTATGTGTGTCTGTGTTTGTAACAAGTGTGTGTTCTAACCTGCTGGCTCCATGGTGCCGATGCTTCCTGAACCGAGCCCTTCATCCAAACTGGAGGCATTGCTGAGCTACACAACACACACACACATACACATCAACATTAGTCCTAATTTAAACCCATAGAGACATACTCATTCTCTCTCTCTCTCTCTCTCGCTCGCTCGCTCTCTCTCAAGGTCACCTGTGTGTCAGTGCTAGCTAGTGTCTGCTTTATTCTTATCATTGACTTTAACTCCATCTCATGATCAATAAGGAAGTTGGTCATTAGTCATGATGTAGGAGCAACAAAATGCCAATAGGAATCTATTTTTCTGGTGCTTAATTACACTCTGATAATAAGAAGCTCTACATCACTGTGTTTCCTCTGATGATTAATCACGTCTAGTTCTATTGGATGAACTATCGGGCTCAAGATGTTGTTTTCTGTGATTATAGAGGAAAGTTTTTTTTTTTTTTTTTTTTTTTTTTTGTACAGAATAAAAGGGTGCTGTTTTTGAAACTTTTCCAAGTTCAGAGACGCCACCAATGTTAGCAAGTAAAGAACTGACCCTAATATCTGTATGCATTTTATAAAGAAATACATTTTTCCCCCCTTAAGTTGCAAGTTACCCATAATTCCACCTGACTTGCTGCTGGTACTGGCATTAGTGATACAGATTTAGCTGTTGCTCAACAAGTGAAATCATATGCCATCATTCTAGAGCCTCTTTATGGAACAGAATTTTTTACTCTCTACAAAATCTCAGATAAACTCACCCAACATCAGACCAATCAGAGACTAGGACAATGCCAATTCTGATTGGCCGGCTCTGATTGGCAAGGAACCAATGTATCAGAATGAACATGTCCTACATCCTCCTTCAATTGTCTTATCTTGTTATATTAGCAGTCAGATCATTTTGGTCTCTTGGACAAGATGATACTGCATTGTTTACTTTACCTTTAGACAACCTTTAGACCGGGGAGGAAGATGCCTGGATATGCATCTTGATTGACGTATTCCTCAGCAAATCATCGTGCTCACAGAGTTAAACGTCTACTGTTATTGGTTACTCTGTGATCCATGAGGTTTTTCACTTCACCACCCTTGCCAAAGCGGTGCCTTAGGCAGTCGCCTAGTTTACCTACTGTATATGGACACTACAGCACTACAGTAGGTGAAGGAAGGATATTTGGCATTAGTGGGGCAGGTCAAGCTACAGGTAATTTGGAAATGACACTTAGGCTATCCTTCATAGAGTAGCTGGAAGACGCCCACCAAGTACAGGGAGAACATGCAAACTCCACACACAGAATCCAGGCAGAAATTGAACCCTCGGGTCTAGAGGTGCTATCCACTATGGCATTGTGCCTGCCTGTTGAAAGATCTGTTCTCTCTTGTCTTCTACATTTTCAGGCCTTGACTTACTGATGAAGTCAAATCCATCATATTGGAGCAGGTTTGCATTTAAATTAGTGATGTCATAATACCTGTTTGCCCCCTATGTGGCGTTGTGTCGTCATTATGTCCTGATTGACCCGTGCAAGAGTCAGGTAATAACCTCTGCCATAGGTCTTCTTCAGGAAAAGAGATGAACCACAGCAGCAGACCTTGCCATGGGAGATGATGGCGATGCGGTCCCCCAAAATGTCCGCCTCGTCCATGTGATGCGTGGACAGAATGATGGTACGGCCTGAAGCGGAGATACAAATAGATAACACACACACACAGAGCATTTCACAAGGGATTTCATATTTCGCCTCATTTAGCAAGTAACTCGTTCTCACTGTACTGATCCCCCTTGTGACATTCATACATGCACATCCGCAGGGAATACAAAGCCAGAGGGAGAGCGATATACAGATAGAGATGGAGAAAGAGATGGCGAGATGGCAAGATGGCTGTGTGCTGAGCTGGTTTGATTTATGATGTGTTGTACGGTGGAACACAGTGATCGATCACGGACAGGCGAAACGCTGCCTTACCGGACCTCGGCTCCACAAGCACACCTGTTTCTATTAATGACGCAATGCTTTTTCTTCTTTTGTGTGCTTTTTCTGTCTGAAATAGCCATGACTTGGAAAATAATAGATCTTTCAGTCGGAGAGACATGCGTATTGATCTTGGACCACTTGATGAGAGTGCAGTGAACCCAGCACTGCGGTGTCTCGGGCACATGTTCAGAATTAAACATGTAGAGTGAGAGTTTACTCTCATTCGTGCTTTGTGACAGAAAGAGGTGGGGTTTATTGTGTTTTCATTACGCACCTTATTCTTCACAATTTTTCATTCTTTAGATTCCAGCACCGGCACACGAACTAAACATCAGTCTGGAGGAGGTGTGGACTCTGTTTATCAGCCTCAGTGAAGAATGCAGGACCTGTGTCTTTATCAGCCTCAGTCAAGGAGGTGTGGCCTTTTTTTTTTCTCAGTGAGAGTAAAGGAGGCGGGGCCTGTTTCTTTATCAGTCTCATTAAACAAGGCGGTTCCTGTGTTTTTATCAGTTCCAGTAAAGGAGGCGTGGTCTGTTTCTTTATCAGACTTTGTGAAGGAGGCGTGGCCTGTCTATTTTTATAAGTCTCATTAACGGAGGTGTGGCCTGTTTGTTTATCAGTCTCAGTGAAGGAGGCGTGGCCATTTTCCTTATCATTCTCATTAAAGGAGGTGTGGCATGTGTCTTAATGAAACTCAGTGAAGGAGGTGTGGCCTGTTTGTCAGTCTCAGTAAAGGTGTGGCCTGTGACTTTATCAATGTCAGTAAAGGAGGCGTGGCCTGTTTCTTTATCAAATTGTGTCAAGGAGACGTGGCGTGTGTCTTTATCAGTCTTAGAGTAGGAGGCGTGGCCTGACTTGTGTATTAGTCTTATTAAAGGAGGTGTGGCTTGTTTTTTTTAATCACTCAGTGAAGGAAATGTGGCCTGTCTTTTTATCAGTCTTATTAAAGGGGGGGTGGCCTGTTTGTCTATCAGTCTCAGTGAAGGCGGCATGGTTTGTGTCTATCAGTCTCAGTGAAGGAGGCGTGGCCTGTTTCCTTATCAGTCTCATTAAAGGAGGTGCGGCATGTGTCTTTATGAAACTCAGTGAAGAAGGTGTGGCCTGTTTGTCTGCCAGTCTCAGTACAGGAGGCGTGGCTTGTGATTTTATCAATGTCAGTGAAGGAGGCGTGGCCTGTTTCTTTATCAAACTGTGTGAAGCAGGCTTGGCCTGTCTTATTTATTAGTCTCATTAAAGGAGGCGTGGCTTGTTTGTCTATCAGTCTTAGTGAACGCGACGTGGCCTGTTTCCTTACAAGATTGACTGAAGGAGGTGTGGCCTGTGTATTTTTTATCAGTCTCATTAAAGGAGATGTGGCATGTGTCTTTATGAAACTCAGTGAAGGAGGTGTGGCCTGTTTGTCTGTCAGTCTCAGTAAAGGAGGTGTGGCCTGTGACTTTATCACTGTCAGTGAAGGAGGTGTGGTCTGTTTCTTAATCAGTCTCAGTGAAGAAGGTGTGGCCTGTTTTTTTTTTAAAATAAGTCTCACTAAAGAAGGCGGGACCACAGGTGTGGCCTGTGTCTTTATCCGTCTCAGGGACAGTGACATGTGTTTAAGCAGCCATGCCTACTTTACCTCTTTATCAGTCGCAGGACTGTGTACCCGAAATCAGGTGTAAGACCTCAGTGAAAGAAGTGTATCAGTTTTAGGGTTGTGTGATTATCAGGTTAATTGAAGATTTATTGCCTCTGTCCTTAGTAACTCTTAGTAAAGGAGGTGTGGCCACTGTGACTATCAGTCATGGTAAAGAAGGCGTGATTTTTGTGCTCATCAGTGTCAGAGAAGGGGGTGTGGCTTACTGCCTATCAGTCTTAAGTAGATGTTTCCCTCATGGCCATCTGTCTAAATGCATAATACTTTGCATTTGTGCATTATGGATGGATGAATGCTTGAACACAAAGTAGCGGCTGTAGGAGCGGAGTTAGCCCTAATTGTGTGATTAGCAAGTTATAGGGTCGTCTTATCAGAGTGCATGAACTTGTTCATTAGTAATTTAGAGGATTGTAATGCATTGTGCTATGGGTTATTAGGCTGACTCTGCACTGCCCCTCTCATTATACAGCCATTTATTCGTCCTCATATCTGACTTTTGGCACACAGATCCTGACCTAGGCAGGACTTTCACTAGCGGATCACCATTTCCAGAGTAAATTATCTTTAATCAGTGTTGAGAAAACGTGTCCCGGGTCTGCTCTTAATTCATTTACTTATTGACTTTTAAACACAATCGCCACACTGGGTATTGCAGTCCATCTCCTTAATGTGAATTGGAACTAATCTGGCGCGCTGACGGTTCATTGCCTGCAGCGAGCCAGCAAATGGTCTCGCATGAGCAGGCACAGTCAATAGGGATGAAATCCACGTATTTATGAAAAGCTGATTTCGCCGTGTTCTATAGAAATTTGTTAGTAAAAATATATATATTTGTTGCTTTTTTATTGGGTGCCATAAATTTATAATAATAATAATAATATACAAATGCCCTTTTAGTGAGACAGCAACCATCATATTTTTATAGGCATTTAATAGGAAGTTAATATTCCCATGAAGAGAAGCTACTGTATGCCAGATATAAATCTCTGCGAAATGTTTGCACATCTAAATTGTTTCCTAAAATCGTTTCATATGATAGATATTGACATTTTACAGCCCGACATCCACCTTGTGAAAACGAGTCTACCTCAGGCGTGTTCGTGGCTTGTTTTGTTGTGGTCACCATTGGGTTTTCCATGTGCTTATCCTATTGTGTTAGTTTTTTTTTTGCTTTCTTTAGACCATACTTGGATTACAGTAGTTATGTCACTTGGCATATTTTTTACATGAATAATTCAACTTTTACTTGAATACAAGGTGCATTATAACACACACAGTTTGGAACGCACTTACAGTATCTTTCGGATACCATCAAGGTAAAACGTTTTCTCAGTACTCCAGAGCTATGATCAGACTGCCTGCTTCATGCCTTCTCCCACACCATCCCACTTCTCCGCTCCCTCCGCTGACTTCCTGTGGCTGCCCACATCAAATTCAAAACACTGATGCTTGCCTACAAAGCTAAAAACGGCCCAGCACCCACTTACCTCTCAGCTCTAATCACACCCTGCACCGCACCATGTATTCTCTGATCCTCCAGCAATGCTCGACCGGTCGCACCATCTCTCAGGGATAGAGGAGACTGAGAGTATCTAGTCTGTTTTCTGTTCTGGTGACTAAGTGGTGGAATTAATGTCCTCTAGATGTCCGTACAGCCGAGTCACTGGCGATCTTTAAGCCACTACTAAAGAGACCTATCTGTTTCTTAGGTGTTTGGGTTAATCCCCCAGAAAAACAGTGTTTGACTGAAGGTTCTTATTATTGAAACTTCAAAGCACTTTTGTAAGTCTGTCAAATGCCTAAATGTAACTGTCTGAAACACTGGCCTCCCAGGAATTCCTTTAATGGATGCATCTTTTTTCCGCAAGTTGGCGACAAGTTATTATTTGCAATTTCAAGGATCAGGTGTTCCAAGCCACCTCGGCCAGGATTGTTATTGACAGATATACTGAATGGCCTTCTTGAAGAAAAAAAAAAAAAAAAAACCCATTGCATTGTTCAAATGCTTTAGTCTCATCATCGTATGGTGCTTGAAATCTTCAGGAAATATCAATTTCAATCAATTTTACTCTTTCATTCACAAAAAAAATTTATCACTTTTTGTAAGTTACTGCAGGAGTAGACGACCCTTAATACAGGATAAAGCGTTATATATTATTAGTGAGTGTTCAGACATGTTCAGTAGGCTTGTACTTAAGCGTGTACATGCGCTGCTAGTTTTAACTCTTATAGAAAGGAATAGGTGACATATACTGTATAAATTGAATATCAGAGCAGCCTAGGTGTTTTGTATACATTATAATAATAATAATAAAAAATCCTATACAACGCGTATATTCTACGAATCTTTCATGATAAGTACGCCATTAGAACGATCCAAAATAATTTGGAATTCAAAGTAAATCAGCGAGTTCATTCTGTCTGCCTAAATCGCTGCCTCTAAGGACACTGAGACTCTTGGACATTAAAATTCTGCAAGAGCATCAAGAGCAAGGTAACATCATTGTTCATCATGGTGCCTAATCTAATCAAGTCTAAGAAAACAACAAGGAAAAAATGAAAAGATCTATTATTCCATTATTCTATTCTGCTCTTTATCTATTATAACAAGCGGATGAGATCACTATTGTGTTCAGTTCTGCTGCTTCTCTGCTTTTCTTTGCCTGTTCTTTTATATTCTGTAATATAAATGAAAGACGTTGGGCTAACCGGTGAAGTCAGCATTGCATACTGGACCATTGGATGGATTTAATTGCTAGTGAATTGTGCACCTTTCTGTTTAGTAAATAGATCAATTCATCTGGAATCTGTACAATTAGTAGTGATGTACAAAGCCGAACGTACAATGTACATATTTCCCTAATTTTTATTTTTCATTGTTGCATATTTGTCAAACGATTCGGATAATCAGACAAACTTTTATATTATGCCAAGATAACCTGAGTAAATTATTAATTATAATTAATTAATTATTAATAAGTAGTCATTAATAATAAAAAAAAGCTGTTCAAACCTGCCTGGCCCTATGTGTAAAAGTAATTGCTCCTAAACCTAATAACCGGCTGTGCCACCCTTGGCTGCAATCAAGCATTTGAAACAACTGGCCATGAGGCTTTTATATCACTGTGGAGGAATTTTGGCCCACTCTTCTATGCAGAATCGTTTTAATTTAGCCAGATTGGAGTGTTTTTAAGCACATGCAACAGGATTTATGTCCGGACTTTGACTAGGCCACTCCAAAACCTTTATTATTATAATTAATACCTGTATAATATTATAATGGTTTTTTAACCCATTAAGAGGTGGACTTTCTGGTGTCTCTCGGCTCATTGTCCTGTTGCATAACCCAAGTTCTGTTGAGTTTGAGGTCGCAAACTGATGGCCGGACATTCTCCTTCAGTATTTTCAAATAGAGTACAGAATTCCTGGTTTCATCAATTATAGCAATCATTGAGGTTCTGAAGCTGTAAAGCAGCCCCAGACCATTACACTACCGCCACCATGTTTAATTCTTGGTATGATATTCTTTTTATGAAATGTTGTTTTTCAGTCATTGAAGAGTGACAAATATGGCAAAAAAAAAAAAAAAAATCAGGAATGCGGCTTTTTCATTGCACTATATTCTGTATGATAGTTTTGATTCGGAAACATTTCTGAGCTCTTGTAGGTTAGAAAGTGTGAAAACCATGGGTGTATTTAATCATCTCAAGATTATAAATAGTGATGTAACTTGTCGATGATGTATATGGATTTCCTTTGATATTTACATAAACTAATCTGCTTAAGCTGGCAGTTTATGTATTTATATACACTATAAATACGTGTTTATTTATGGAGATCATGATGATGTCAATGTTATAGGGCATTAGATGCTGAACCTTGATTGTGAGCAGTTACTCAAAACCAATTTAGAAACATGATCCTGACCCTTTTTGTATTTTAGCAGCAGTTCCCAGATCCCCCTCCTGGCATAAGGGTCCACCCCTGCGGTCGGCTCGTCCAGAATCACCACGTCTGACCCGCCCACAAACGCTATGGCGACTGACAACTTCCTCTGCATGCCACCTAGCAAACAAAACACACAACCTCACAATAGCGTTTTTTTTTTTTTACAAACATACCAACAAAAGACTGAAGCTGGAATTCCCGCCTGTACCTGAAAGGTTCTTGGCGAGTTCCTTGCGCTTGTGCGGCAACCCTACGTCTTTGATCATTTGATCTATTTCCTGTTTGACTTCCTCGGCGCTTCTCCCCTTGAGACGGCCATAGAAATAAATGTGCTCCTCCACAGTGAGTCTGGGAAACACACACATCAATTATGCAGTCATGTGGTGCATTTTAGCTAGGATCCATTCTCATATAGCATTCAGCGTGCGTTTTTGAACAAAATCGCGGCGGCCTGGCGCGTAATGCGAGCGCCGGCCGACTGCAATAAATGAGCCGTGAATTCAATAAGCATTCATGAATACGGTCATTAAACGACAGTTTCTCCGAGCCGCATGTCAAGCGTGTAATCTTAATAAGGGATTCATGACCCGCGGCACACAAGTTTACGAAAGCAGCATGGATACTCTGCCAACTGAAAGTTCACAAATTTGGCAGACACTTTTATATACAGTGATTTACCAAGTGAGGCTAATCTCGCAAAGTGGATCTGGTTGAGTTTGAGGGATTTGCTCCTGGGAACAACACTGCGTCTCTTGCAGTAGAATCTACAGACATCTAGGAACCAGGACATAACCATAGCCACTGCGCTGCTGATGTTCTTAAAGAAAATACTGATGTACCTGCATAAAATTTTACTCATAATCAACACATTTGCATATTTATTCTTACTACTTAGTCCAACTGCAATTCATATTGCTCTGCTGTAGAAGGTCCGACTTGCATTACGTCCCAAAATGCAGTTTCATTTGAACAAAAATTGCATCAGGGTTCCTAACTAGAATATATGGAAAAATCATTTCATATGTGACAAATTTGTCACATATGAAATGATTTTTCCATATATTCTAGTTAGGAAGCCGGGGTAAGAGTGCAGGGTCAGCCGGGATACAGCACCCCTAGAACAGATATGGTGCTCAAGGGCTCAACAAAGGCAACTTGGCAGTGCTTGGGCTTGAAACCCCAACCTTCCAATCAGTAACCCAGCCTTAACCGATCAAGCCATCACTGCTGTGTATAAACTGACATGGTGTCATGTTAGCACCATGGCCTTGGACCTTCAAGAATTGGGTGTGGTTTCCTTCCACAAACCCCTATGTTTCGAAGACATGCAGATTAGTCTGATTGGCATTTGCAAATTCCCAGCAGTGTGCGTGTCAGCATTTTAATGTGTGCGTGCATGTTCCGTGCAATGGGCTAGCACCTCGCTTAGCGCCCAGAGTCCCCTGGGATGGTCTTCAGGCATACAGCAACTCTGTACAGTATAAGCAGCATAGAGAACGGTTGAGTGAGTAAGTGAGTAAGAGAATGGGTAATCTGACCTGCAGGTTTGTACCTATTTGACTTTAGTCTTTACAGAGTACATACAACTGTATATTGTGAGACTTTATAATGCCAAAAAAGAACAAATCCCTGTTTTTGTTTTTTTTATTTTAGTTCAGCTCCTCTCAAGGCTTTTTCTTCATGTCGTCTCATGGAACATCTAGAACCTGTATACAGATGTCTGTGCTTTATATCACTGTCTACAGTGTTTAACATCTATCCCCAGTCGCGCACACTGCAGCTCCACACAAACGTGACTGACATTCTTGATGCGCAAATAAACCTGCGTAACCTTCATCTTCATCGGTGTGATGCAAGACTGACATCTGGCACTTACTCGTCGAATAAGACATTGTGTTGTGGGCACATGCCAAGCGTCCTGCGTATACTGTCCATGTCCTTGCGAATGTCGAAGCCGTTAACGTAAGCCGTGCCAGACGTCGGTGGGAACAGGCCGGTCAGGATGGACCTGAGGAGCAGAACAGCAAAAACACTAAACCCAGAGGTACTTAACATGATTGCATGGTCATTACAGCTGTTTTATTTAAATTCCACCTTGGAATGGGTGAAACCCAAACAGGAATTGTGAGTTTAAGGGAAAACATGAAATAGTAGGGGTAAGAGTGGTTGAGTTATACAGTAGCCAGCATGGGGAATGGAAAACAAGTCATGGCAGTGAATAATGGCAGATAAATAGGATATAGAAAGCAAGCTAAATATTTCAGACAGGATGAAGACTCTTCTATAGTTCTTCCATTCACTCCTGAAAGAATTCTGACAGCTGTCAGGAACCACTTTATGCAGGGCTTTATTCAAGTTATAAGCAAATAAGTCATTTAAACCACAAGGCTTGACCGAGATAAGTCTATTATTAAATATGAATAAATGAATGAATGAACAAACAAGTAAACCTCAAAAGACACCAGCCTTGGTAAACATCCAACTGTGCATTCCATCAGCATTCCCGTTGTTTGTCCTACAAGCTTTATAACTGTCCCCCATCACCTCTTAATCAAGCCCCTCCCCTCTACCCCAATCAACCCCAGCAACTTCAACCATATTGCCCTTTGTTTTGTCTCCAGACTAGGTTTACTTTAAGGGCTTTTCCTCATTAGGCATGATTGATTTGTACCAAGCCCATGCACCCTCCCCCCCTCCACTTCTGGCCAGCGTCCACGTTTTTGTTTTTGTGCTTGATTCTCGGGTACACCTGTGAACTTAGACTCTCCAATACAGCAGGTGGCGGTGTGCACCTATTTGCTCTGTGAGCCACCATTAAACAGAAAAGAACAAGAAAGTTAACTTTCGCGCTATGCCTAATATTAAATATATTTCTGAAAAAATGTCAAAAGCAGGGCATTCGCATGTCGTCCTTTATCAGCTATGGCTTTGTAGATCAGCGGATAAGACTGGCACATGCTACATGCACACAGAGATTTCAGAAAAGACCGATGGCACTGATGACGTCGTGCCTAAACATTCTCAGGTAGACAGTAAGTGCTTCCATATCCGATTCGATCCGTGCCTGAGTATGCTGTATAGTTCTCGAGACCACCTCTTCAATGCACGGCAATGCTCCTGAGCATGGAATGATTGTGTTCTGACTGACTAAAATAAACCAAATTGGGGTCAAGTGTTCTCAGAAATGATGCTGGGGCCCTAAACAACCAATATAGTTCAAGCACAATATAAATCCAATATACTGTTCAAGTAAGCCTGGGTGTACTGTAAGTGTCATGACTCACATAGTGGTGGTTTTTCCTGCACCATTGTGTCCCAAGAATGACGTGATCTGGTCTTGGTAGAAGTCCAGACTGAGTTTATCCACAGCCAGTTTCTTTCCTGTTTTGTACACCTTCACTAGGTTCCTTATAGACACACCTGCTTTTAGATTAGCCGGAGGTTTTTCCAAGTAGCCTGTAACACACATCCATTCATCTCTTTAATATCTACAGAAGGATCTGGAGTATATCCTTATGGGACACACAACCACACCCCTTTGCTCACGCTTACCAACTCAGCCTCAACACAGCATTTACAGTATATAATGTGTATATTTGTAAACGGTCCTGTGTGTTTATATGGTATGTGTTTACACTATATGTACCATTTTGCTCCTCTAATGCGTCAAGAGGATCCATGTCTGCCCCAGCTGGAGTCCCACACCAGTACGAGGAGGTAAAAGGGAAATACCAAGGCTTGGGAACTCCATACTGTCCTGTAATTTAAGAAATAAAGTGTCGTTACAGTTCAGTCTCATGGCCTGACAAGGAATGATATTGGCAATCAGTCTGTATCAAGGTATGTTCACCTGGGAAGACGTTCTCGATGTACCATGTGAGTAACCAGTAGAGCAAAGCGTCAATCAGCATCATGACGATAGAGATGAAGAAGGTGTAAGAGTCATTATCCTGAGAGCTGAGCATGATGTTCTTCCACTGAATGCCAATGCCTTGTTCCTCAAAGCGTGCAAAATTCTCACAGCCATATCCGAACGCCACACATGACAACAGGCTCTGCACAAAAATACACATATGCGGATGATATAGCAGCAATTAAGACACAATTAAGGGGTCAATCGATTAAAACTGTGGGCTACAGTGGTATTGATCGTATGGTCAGGGGTTCGTACTCCAGCAATGCCAGGTTTCCACTGCTGGGCCCTTTAGTAACGTTCTTAACCCTACCTGCTCCAGGGGAGCATTATTTATTTCAACTTTTAAACATTTATATCTGCTCTTTATATGACTCTCCAAGGGCAAAGTTGTCACAAACACACCTTATACATACATAACTAGCTATGGAAAAATAAATGAAATCACCTTATGACGACCTATATCTCGCTAATTCTCAGACACACACACAGACAGACACGGCGGGCAGGTGTGTAATTGTGTTTGGCATGCCAGCGGTGTTCCGAGCTCTCTCCGGCTCTCCCCAAGGAGACGTGGTCCCTTGACTGTCATTAATATAAATGTAAATGATTCCGCTCATCCAAATGCAGTTTTGTGAATATCATATCAAAACAATGGCATTTCTACGCCTCACCCTCAACAGGAGTGCATTCCTTTATATGAAGCACTCTCCTTTCGGAAACCGAGAAGAATAAAAGGACAGCGTATGAGTAATCCTGTCTGGAACTAAGGTGATTGTGTGTGACTAATGATTCAGCACTCTTTTTATGAGCTGACTCCACATTTTATATAATACAGATGCACTGCTACTTGAAATTTGATATGTGTAGGACATTTTTACTTAGCCTCGTTCATTTTGTGTAGCTTTGATTGATAGGCTTGGTGGCACTCAGCCAGGGGCAGACACACTATACAGTACTGTATGTTCCTGTATCCTGGTTAGTGCTCCGAAAAAATTGTTTTTTTTTTGTTTTTTTTTTTTTTTTTTGCCGACAAGCTTCATCCGGGGACAACCGGAGTCATGATGCACAGTGTCCTTAACCTCTTCAACCATTCTGACAATCTGTGAACAAAAAACAGGTTCATATGAGTGCTTAGTCGAAAATTATCCGCACTGTAGAATTTACTTTAGAAAAGACAAGCACCAGATTTTTCGACATAATCCCCAAGACTTTGTCCATCTGTGAAATAGTTTTTGTAACCCCTCCGCCTCTTAAAAAAAAAAACGTTTTAAGCTGAGCTGCGAGCCACGAATGCGCCGCTGTCTTCACTCCTTTATCAGAAGTGAATCTTCGTCCTCGTAGGGCTGCTTTCAGGGGACCAAACAGTTTATGAAGGTCTGATGGAGCAAGATCTTGACTATATGTACTGTAGGGACAACAGTTTTAACAGCTCAAATCGATGTTTTTGCAGTGTGGGTAGAAGTGCGCGGATGTGCAACGTCATGCAGGATAGCAATGCATTTGGATAGCGGTCCTCTGCGTTTAATCCGAAGTTTACATTTCAGCTATTCAATAGGCACCTCCCTGTAACGAGCACTGTTGATTGTTGAACCTTTATCCTGATGATATTTCAAAACTGACCCTTGAGAATCTCTGAAATGTGTATGCATTGATGAATTTTCCAGCTGTTGGTCAACTTTTGAACTTTTTCCCGGTCTGCGTTTACTCGCATACACGTAGAGATGAATCCATGTCTCATCACCAATAATGATTTGCTTTAGGAATGTCTTACCTTGCTTAGAGTATTGGATCAAATTTTGTTTACCCTCTTCCGTGGGTTGTTTTGGCCCCAGGTACAAAAAAAATAAATAAATAAAATAATAATAATAATAATAATAATTGTACGCTGCTCTTTATTCGTGCAAATCAGTGGGAAGTGGGACATCCATTTTTGCTTGCACTGCACTTTCTTGTATCCAAGAAAGTGATGTAACACGGTCTCACTTGCACAGCAGTGACTGAGGGGATAGTAGCCTTGAATGGAAATCACGGACGTTTGAATTTAACCAGAGTGCGGATAATTTTTGACTCACCCTCCTGTATATATAGTATGTTGTGCGTATGCCCGGGAGACGTTCAAAAAGTGCTGGTGTCAGTGAAAAGCCAAGAGAACAAGTTTAAATTCTTTTTTTTTTCATAATTTATGCAAGAATTAGTAAATACCACCATGCGTCCCAAGAATGTTAGCAAGGGACAGGAGCAAGAACAAAGGGAGCCACTTTCAGATTTGCTTATAAACCAGCCGGTACCAAGAGGAATCATATATTAAGGTTAAATAGTTTAACGTCTATTTATATCATATTTTACTTAATTTAAGTTTTGATTCTTTTTATGTCCAAAAAATATAATTATAGTGTTAGAAATTGGAAATTCTAATATTTTTGGGTGGCTCGATCGGATTATCTGCATTTACATTATGTCTTATGGGAAAATACGTTTCACAATACAAAATTCCACCTCAAGAACTCGCCTCCGGAACGAATTAAAACTGTATGCCGAGTTAACCGCTCTAGTAAAGTGGAATTAAATTGCAGTTTGTGGAAGTAAATTTGCAGCGCTAATTTTGAAGGCTACAAGATAGGTTTATGAAATTCAACCAACAGACATTAAATAAACCTGTTAACTAGGACTCTGCATGCTGTGGATGATTTGAGAAAGCTCTGTTGCTGTTATTTTTAGTTATTGCACATACAGTACACTGTCATGGAGCGATACGGCTACCACTAGTTGCGCTGGGTTGTGTTGCTTGTATATACTGTCTGTGAACATAGTGAAAACGCAGGTTTTATCCGTAAACAGCTTTAATACAGTTCGCCATAAACTTAAACATATCCCTAAAAATTTTTGGTGGGGCTCGAGGGTTTTCCGGATTTTCTACCTAATTTAGTCGTATCCAATTCCCACCTGTCATTAGGCCACTCCCCCATCAAGGCTACAACTATTGGTCAAGGAGGGATGAAGACAGTCATGTGTTTCCTCCGAGCTATGTGACGCCAACCACATTTCCCCGAACTGCGAGTTCACGTACACAACATCGCATGAGCTAAAAGACTACTGATGTGAGAGCGCTACCTGACTCCCACCCCACCCCTCTGAGAGAGCTCGGCCAATCAGCTCTCTCCAGGTTCCCCACCTACCTGCGAAAGGCTACAGCATCACCTTCGAACTTTTAGCTGAGGCTGATAAACGCAGCTAGCTTAGCCTCTAGCAGAAACTCAGAAACTGGGTACTGTAGCTTTAGAACGCTGGCTAAAACCCATAACAGTGTAAGAGTGTAGAGAGAAAACACGCATGAGGTGAATGAAATTCCAAAATACAAAAACCTCAGAGAAACTCAATAAACAGCATGGTTAATCACTAGCGGCTAGCATGAGTTCTCCAGATCAACAACCTCTCCGCTGTGTAAGAATGATTTTCCCAAACAAACTCTAAAGGAAGTCTGAATAAGACGAGTGATTGAGACCTGTGAGAGTTTTCTGTACATACAGTGCTGCAGATTTGATCATCAATTATACAATTCAGCAGATCATCTGAGCCTTTCATGAGCGTAAATATATAAACAAACTGCGGAGCTTACATAGGAATTTTCCAAACTTGACTGGATTTGCGCGAGAGCCGTGTTTTATTGTGTAAACAATTTTTACAGATAAATTTCTTTATATCGAGTTTGATAAATGAGGCCGATTCTTAAATTTGACATGTATCTTCTGGCACTTATTTATAATTCTTGTCACCTCTCATTGTTCCTTGCTTTCTCTCTCTCTCTCTCTCTCTCTCTCGCTCTTACACACACACACACACATAGTCGTGACACATGCCCAGAATGATACGGACAGTGTATTTTTCTCTTATTCAGAGGCACAATGACTCACTCACTGACGCTTCCTGTCAAAAGAAAGGCGCTATCATTAACACAGAGAGCTTCAGGCGGAGTCACATAACTGTCCTTCCCAACCGCACACACATACAAACATACACACACACACACACACACACTGAGGAACATGCACATAGAGACAGAGCGAATGGGATGCGCCATTTCTGACCAATGAAAACAAAGGAACACAATACAATTGGGATGCCATACAATTAACACACACACACACACACACACACACACACACACACACACACACACACACACACACCCTGCACCTAAGGGCTGAAATACACACAGCGTCATTAGACAACACAACGATAAATCTATGCAGCCATAACGAGGCTGATGTGTCAGTCTTAATCCGACACAATGAGGATCTTCGGACTGCACCGAGCCCTGACTAACACACACACACACACACACACACACACACACACACACACCGCGTTTTCTCTGTCTGCAGGCATGCAGTGATGAAGATTAAAACGCTCTCTTCCTCGTTCCCTCCTCCCTCGATCTAAAGGACACCACACAGGATGAATAAGCAGGACGTGAGCTAAAGGTCACTTGGACGAGGCAAATCGAGAGCGGAGCCACTACGCACCATTTATTACTGCTCTCCACCTGAAAGGCCAAAGCACCCGCCTATTACTCTTGATTCGGAGCCATAGCTGCTACGCCGACCATGCGTAGAAAAACACACAACGTCTCGCACTCTGATGTGCGTGTCCCAGGCACGTTTTTTTTCATGACATCAGACAAAGCGCATGAGCCCGTTTTTTCCTAATCGGTCCATTCCGAATGCGAAGATTCTCCCGGGTGGAACGTGCGTGACGAAATGTGCCTTATTTTGTATCCAAATCTGTATCACATTACATCATTGATTTATGTCTCACCGAATTGACATTGCACATCTTTCAAGAGAAGCTTCAAACCATTTGGTAGCAAATGTTGCATTTAACCTAGAATGTGACACCCAAAGAAACAATTACTAATAGCTGAAGTTTATTTATTTATTTATTATTATTATTATTTTGGGTTTCGTTTTTTATATAAATACTGTAAGTTTTCTCATAGGCGGCATGGTGGTGTAGTGGTTAGCACTGTCGCCTTGAACCTCCAGGGTCCGGGTTCGATTCCCGGCCAGGTTCGATTCGCATAGAGTTTGTATGTTCTCCCCGTGCTTGGTGGGTTTCCTCCCACAGTCCAAAGACATGTAGGTCAGGTTAACTGGCATTTCCAAATTGGCCATAGTGTGTGTGTGTGTGTGCCCTGTGATGGATTGGCACCCTGTCCAGGGTGTACCCCGCCCTGGGATAGGCTCCAGACCCTCCGTGACCCTGAATACAGGATTACGCGGTATAGATGATGAGTGAGTTTTATCATTTTACTTAGGGAATGGTATCCCGTTTAGGGATTTGTATTCCTGCCTCATAACCATTGATCATTTGACGTATTCCAATTCACAATCCTTTCAACCTGGACAGCATGAATGAATTAAGACGTTTTAAATCTGATAGTCAATTTAAATATAGACCATGTAGATATGTAGACATCAGGGGTGTTCAAGTCAAATCAGGACATTTTGATTGCGCAGATTAATAGAACACACTTATAGTACAAGAGTAAAAACTCCATTTATTTCTCCTCCATCAGGGTGGAACGTTTTCTCTGAAACGCTGGCCTCCCAGGAACTCCTTTACCGCTGCAAATATTTGGAAATTGGAGTCCCTCCAAGTTAGTGGTGTTGGTGAATAATTGTATACAGTTTGCGTAGACAGTCGTGTCTTTTGCGCAAAGTTGCCAACAAGTCAATCTATTCATTTTCGAGGGTCAGGCGCTCCATTCGCCATGTGTGTCCAAGCCACCTTTTTTTATTTAGCCACCTTTTTTTTTTTATCATTCGAATGTTTTTACTGTGGCTAAGAGTCTTAAGTCTTCATTAACTGTCAATCAGTTTTATGCCTTCCATCTATCCATCCATCTAGGAACCTCTGTAGTCCAACTAGGGACCGTTGAGGCCAATGGTGACCATTGCATTTTTTCCCAATTTATGACCATTGTTGGACCTCTGGTCAACATTCCCACACTATGGGGAATTTGAAAAAATCCCAGGACTGTGGGAAGAAACTGGAGTCCAAGGAGGAAACTCACCAAGCACAGGGAGAACATTCAAACTCCATGTGCACAGACCCGAGACGGAAATTGAACCTGGAACTCGAAGGTGCAAGGTGACTGTGCTAACCACTAAGCCACCGGGTCGCTTTTATGACTTCATTGTACCTTGTACTTTCATAAACCAATACTACTGATTGCTCTAAAAGAAGAATATAAATATAAATTTTGTAATAGTCACCCATGTGTCCCTGCAGACAATAATTTGCCAAAGTTAGTCTGAAAATTGCATTTCTCATTTTGCCTTTGTCTCGCTTGCTTAGTTTGCCTTTATTTAGTTACGTTTGCCTTTCAGATTGAGTTATCTTCTGCTTCGTTCATCTTTTGAACATTTAACAATCTATTAGAAAACATTTGATATGATTAGTAAGACATTATTAAGAAAAATAAATAATAGTAGAATGCACCTTGGATATAATGCTCATTAAAGACAAACTAGAGATGACATCTGTGGTTTTTTTTAAATATGAACACACCTCTATCACATTATCATTTGAGTTATTACCATAGCAACAACAATGGTAGGGGCGGGATTAGTGAACTCACTAACACATAGACTCACCGTGGCGAGCTTGGCTTGGAAGGTCATGACGTCTCTCCAGGCGTAGCAGAACACATGGGGCAGGTAGAGGAGGAAGTAGATAAGTCCACCGCAGGCAGCAGCCAGATTTGCTCGTGAGAAAAAGACACTGATGAAGAAGCACTGCATAACTGTGGCTATGCAAAACACCAGCAGGAACACGAAGATCACAGAGGGGTCGCTATAGCTCAGAACCTTCCCGTACTAAGACAGAGAGATGGATATAGAAATGCAAAAAAGGACATACAGTACCGTATACACATTCACACATATGCCTTTATTCGGACATTGAATCCATGAAGGATGTGAAAGGCCAGTGTCGGAGCCTCTGAACATCCTTAGACAAGCTCAGATAGAATAATTCATACTGGAAAGTGTGCATGGTTGCTAATGAAAGTGTACGCTTGTTGAGCCCACATCAGCTGACACAGACGATAAGGCTTTCTCAGCATGTCACAATTAGAAAAGAGATGCAACGACATGCCACCGGGGACTCACAAGCACGGCACACAAAAGCAACTGATTGCTAATGCGTGGGTGCTGAAAAATAACACGGCGATGAGAACGGAAAAGCGGGAGGGGGGAGAGCAAGGGGGTTTTGATTAAAAAACACTCATTTGAGATGATTAGACAAGACCTTGGCATTGTGGCTGTGGAAGGGAGGGTGTGAACAGCTTGCAAGAGTGCGTCTGAAGCCGAGAATTATCAGCGGGTCACGGAGCCGCAGCTCTCGTATGCTCACGCCTGCTGCTTCAGATGATTAACCTCCACATTACAGAGCCACACGGCCATCTTCCAACACTGGAGCTGTGCTGCTACGGGCCTTTCGGCAAACTGACCCCAAAACACCTGGCCGCTCCGAAGGTCAGCGTGCTTCATATGAGCTGCTGACCCTGGAACAGGTGCTTGATTTAGCCTGTTGGGAAAAACCTTAACCCTCAGCATATTGTTTGAAATGCTAATACGCTCCATTGTTGTGGCAAAAAAAAAAACAACCAGAAAAGAAACTTCCCTTTACTTCCAGATCGAATCGTTTCCCCTTGAACGTTTTACACAGTCAGATGCTTGCTTTGATTCACACATCTCCAGTGTTGTCAAAATGGCTGCCTTTAAATCAGAGCGAATTAGCGCTAATCACCTTGACAATGGCTGTGAGAAGGAGGGCACTGATGCAGAGAGGGATGAAGGTGCTAATGCTCCAGCTCAGCCAGTAGATGCTGTACTTCAGGCCCGTCGTTCGAATCGTCTCCTTTAGACGGGCTTCCTTTTCTTGCACCACGCCTTTCACTATGAGCGCTACAGAGTAGATCCATGCTAATATTAGGTACATGGGCAAGGAGCGTGATAATGAGCGTAGGAACCTATACACACACAGAAATTCATACTATATAAATGCCTTACTACAAAAAACACTACAAATCCTAGTGGAATACATTCTAATACAAATGCTAATCATACGTACTTGCACGGACACTGACCTTATTGGAATAGATTCATGCTAGGTTCTCGTAACAGTGTAACCACACCTTGACGGAATCCAAACTAACTGCTTATACGATCGGAACAGTAGACTACATACACTAGTGCTAACACTTGTTCATTAAGAGTTTCAGGTTTCAGCCCATGCTAATGCTAGTTCTCCATGGACTTGTTCATGGTATAGCCAGGGTATTATTAAAGTGAAAGATCTTTGATGATGCATGTCGTATTTTGCCTAGAATACGTGCAATTTTCAGCTAGCGTGGATATGAGTTCCTGCCAGAGTTCCAGTTGTCAGCAGTTATTAACTCAATGTTCCATTATTCATGAAAGTGGATCTTTTTATTCCTTTTATTTAGCTATCTGTTACCTCCAGAGCTAGTTCGGAGCAAGGCCCAAATTTGGAACAAATTCCTTGTTTTCAGAAAGCCAAATCACTGGCTCTCAGACAGAAACCAACACTTTCCTTTGCCAGAACCAAGAACCACTCATGTCAGGGGCAGGGGGAGGGGTTATCATGTCCAACTAAAATTTTGTGATTGTCATCTTTAAAAACGGACATAATATGCAACTTTCCTCATAATTATAAAGCCAGTAGAACTGCTCGCAAAGTCATTTTTGTTGTTGTTGTGCTTACTGTTAGCATTTTTTAACCCCTTGCATTGCCACTAGTGCTATCTGTGCAACTAGCATTGCTGCAAGCATTAATGCTGGCATTACTGGGAAAGTAAAGATGTGTACAGTGACATTATGATGTGACTCTGTTGCCCATGTAAAAACAAAGCCAGTTCTTAGGAGGTTCGCATTTGAACCCAGACATAAACTGCTGTAGCACATGGTTCACTTCGGTGGAAAATAAGTTTTGGTACTTATATGTTTTCCAGAACCTATGAATGACAGATGGAACAAGCAGACCACAAGTCGCATCCTGATCTCATCTTCCTAAGTCCCATTTGGTCATGTAGAACCCAACTCAAATTCCTTCCCCAATGGTTCCCCAACAAAATCAATGGAACAAAGATCAGATAAGAAAGATCATGCATTATTCACCATACACTGGAAGACAAGACATTTATTCACATATGCCCATAAACACTGTAGCATCAGATTCCCCATCAGATTATTTATGCCAAAATGACATCAAATTACATCATAGGGCAAGTCAAAAATGATCCGCACTCTCCATAATACACTTTGTCTGTCTGTGAACAAGCTTTCGTATTCCCTTAGTAAGAAAATATTTTGGGCCTGGCGAATTGTATTTGCACATATCCGAATGCTTCTGTTTATGCTTCTCCGCGAGTTGTTTCAACACCAAGGTAGCACGTACAGTAAAACAAATCACTGCATGCTGCTCTTCTTCCATTTAAATAACAAGTGGGGCGTATGGTTTTGCTTCCACTGCAGTTACAAATGAACTGATGTACTGTAACACCTGCACAGCAGTGCCTGGGGAGACAATATCATTGAATGGAAAGCGCTAATAAGACAAATGTTTTAATGTAAATGCAGTGCGGATAATTTTTGACTAAGTTTCATGTTATTTTTTTCATTTGCACATAACAAGGCCTTTAAACATTCTTTAAAAAAATACATAAACATACATACAGTTTTTTTATTCAAGAGAAAAGGGTGAAAAACCCACTGGGTTTGATCTTTACTTAGACTAATATCATCAAGAAACTGTATGCATTTTGTCATTCTATTTTTCCCCAGAATGCCTCTGAAGAAACTAAAAAGTAAATAAACTAAGCCTATTTAAGTGCAAGTAAAGAAGACGCTACAGTTTTCTATGTATCATGCTTTGGATTGAGAGGAAACACAGCATGAACAGTATGAATAATAAAATGCCATGCTCTCTCCTAATAGTTTCATCGTCGAGATTTTTTCTATTTCTTCTCCCATCTCATCTAATATCACCAAAAAGATGGGTTTTTGAATGAGACTGAAATGACAAAAGAAGGAAGTGAATTGCACAGGATGTGCGGAGCTCTGTTGCCAAAATCTGGACCACCCATGGAGGTCGTTCTGAAAGCAAAGACCTTGAGAAATGTCCTCTCAGCAGGGCACATGAGAGGACTTATCGGTGAAAGTAACGCAAAACAAAGAGTGAAAGAAATTGTCTGAGATTGTTCACTTAAAACAGCGCAACGTTCGGCGTACCGGTGTTTGTTCATGCAATCAATCAGACAATCATGCGTCAGAAGTGTGATGGCTAAATAGAAGCAGGAGACACAAGACAAGGGCTTCAGGTGAAGATACAGCAGCAGATGTCCGGGGTTCTGTCTCAAGGTTTGATGTGTTGAGATGCTTTTAATGCACAACACGGCTGCAGAGAGCGATTCGTTGAGTCAGCTCAAGCCTGTCTAGATGTTCTACTCTCTCTACCACCCATCCATCCATCCATCCATCTAGGAACCTCTGTAGTCCAACCAGGAGCCGTTGAGGCCAATGGTGACCATTGTCCGTGCCGTGGTAGACATAAGTCATCCACACTATAGCCAATTTGAGAATGCCAATCTGCATGTCTTTGGACTGTTAGAGGAAACCAGAAAAAATTCCACCAAGCACAGGAAGAACCCATGACATTTATGCGCAAGGCGACAGTGTTAACCCACAGTGGCGCCACTCCCTCTACACCTGATATGTGACCTGTATGGCTCTACATGATGTTATGCATCACTCCTGTACCACAGGACTGGCTAACTGCTACTTAATTTCCCCAAAAAAGCGAGTGAAAGTGAACGTCCACTGACACATTTATAAAGAGAACACGCTGTCGTATAAGCCCATCACTTCCACCCAGACAACATTAACACACTTCAAATCAGCATGAAATTCTCATTTAAAGCTAGTTTATAATAACCCCCCACCCCCAACCATCACACACACCACTTAAGCGGCAGCACACTAACTCAATTTAGTCTGATTAACGTTAATAAATGGCTGATTGGCTGGCTAGGCCATCATACTGATGGGGGCATTATCATTCCTCCCACTGCTGCGATATGAGTGATATTTACTACAGCTTTCTCCAATTAAACTGCGCAGAATTGATTTAGCCGTCTGAACGAGCGAACCGTCTCTTTATTCTATTCCGGCGGCATTACAGAGGTCTTCAATTCGACTCCTAATAATTCATTAAACCGTTCTTTTAATGAAAGAGAGGAATGAGGATGCCCTCTGCGGAGGAGAATGAAATAGTGCCGCGATGTCAGGCCGTGAAGAGATACGTTCTCATATACGGTCCGGATGACCCGAGGCGCTTCGGGAGACAACAAGATAACGCGCTAGAGAGAGGACGCAAATATGAGCTCAGAACACAAAACTCTATCTTGTCTAGACGCCAGGCCACATGCTGTACGGCTGAAAGAAAGAGGCCCCAGGCAAATGTTAATACCATGCACCGTCAATTAACATAAATCAAACAATTCAGGAATCAAAGTTCAGTTTCTTATTCTGGAATTGTACGTTAATGTTTTTGTAATTATTTGCTCTCGGAGCAGGAGCGACCAACCCACAAAGCGCAGCCACTTCATGAATGGAGGACCACTCAACCTGAACACTTAATACTTTCCCCAGTGATATTAAAAAGCAGGGGCTTTTTTTAATTACTATTTTTTTTCCCCGTCTCAGCACGCTCAAACAATGCAAATGTGCTGAATTTCATTTAGCCTCCTTTGAATGAGGAATTAATTAGTTATTATTATTTATTTTTTTGCATTCAACAATGCATAAGCTTTCTGGTATGCTGTAGTATAGCGCTAGCATCAAGGCTCTGTGGGTAATGCTGCTTAATCAACTGATTCTTTGATCGATAAACGATTCGTTTTGATTTGATTTTGATTCATTTGTCGATCGGCCGCACTGACCTTCAGCATTATGCTAATCAGTGCGCACGGCACCGTTAGCAGAGCCATGTTCTCAGTGAACCACGATAACCACAGCGCTCCATTTTTCACGCCCACCACTCGGAGAACCTCCTTCAGCCGGAGCTCCTTCTCCAGGACCAGACCCTTGATGACCTGGCACACTGTGTACATGTAGGCCAGCACCAGGAACATGGGCAGGGTGGTGGAGATGGATGAAACAAAGCTGTGAGAAGAATCAGAACCAGTCAGAGGTCATGGAACACACCCATTGTATGGATTCTGGTTAATGTTTTCAACGCTAGCTTGTTTGGTTCGTTCCTGCACAGTTATTGAAACCCATTGAATCACAGAATGTACAGAATGGTTGGTAGAAGCTGGTAGAACACTACATCAAACCTACAGGTGATTTAGGAACACCAATTAGCCTAATCTGCATATCTTTGGACTGTGGGGGGAAAACCCACCAAGCACGGGGAGAACATACAAACTCCATGCACTGGGAGGTGGGAATCGAACCAGCACCCTGGAGGTGTAAGGCAACATTGCTAACCACTAAGCCACTCTGGCACTCTTTTATGATCAAAAAGTATTTTAATTCAGATTGATTTAATTCACTTGTATTTTTGATCTACATGTTTCTACAGGTGTGTTGTAGTGTGTTTATTTATTAATTGTTTGTTCATGAATTTACAGTATTTGGCTATCAGCTATATCACAGCATATTGGGTACAGCATATAAAGCACTCATTAATTGATTTATTCATTTGGAATAAATGCTCAATCATAGTTTACGTTACTTGGATGTATATGCCTGATTGATTTATTGTCAATATTGTCAGAAATTATGAAATGCCATAAGGGGGTCCAAAGTGAAAGAATCCCGGCAGGACTAGTTAACCTTTCTGGAGACACGCATGACATCAACAGACGATCGATCCTATACAAACAAATGAATTCTTGGGACGCCGTGAAATTTCTGAAGCTATCGATTTTTACAGGAACGCCTGGACAACCAGCCACAGAATCCATGTTTGCTGATGTCGATAGGCAGAACGTTCAGATTTAAGCAACACATGTTTGCAACCATCTTTCCAGTGATGCTACATGTTGTGTGTGTTGCCCACAGGAAGGTGCAACTAACAGCTTCAGGAGTAAAGGTTGCTAGTTTTGAAATCTAACGCCCAATAAACACTGTTCGGTCTATTACAATACATTGGAAGCGATTGTAGACTTTATTGTGCTTCACAAAATTAAGTGAATACATGTCCATCCAATCAACAAACCTCTTTCTCTAAGTTATTTGATTTGGTGGTAATGAAACGAATTTCATGACATGGCAAAACATTTCAAGATGCTTTTCCGTTCAGCACAGTTCTTCTAAAGAGTGGCTATTTAAATAGGTTACCATAGATTTCCTCTTAGTTTAAACCATTCTGCCCATTTTGCTCTGAACTCTCTGATCGACAAGGCATTTCCGCTCGCAGAGTTGGTACTTAACGAATGTTTTTTTGGCTGTTTGTGGCAGTAGTTTCTGAAACACTTAAACCCACTTGGCTGGCACCACCAACCATGCCATGAGTAGCATCACAGAGATCATGTTTATTCTTCACTCTGAAGTTTGATCCGAACAAATGTTTCACTGTGACAGCCTGTATAAAGTTCCTAAGGATATTTTTTTAACAATTGGTTGTTTATGTACAAAAACAACCTCAGCCGCAACCTCATTTCCCCTCTCATCTGTTCCAACCACTCAGCATTCAGCATCAGCAGTGTACTAATCACCGGCCTGATCTTCTGTCATCATCTACACCTGTTTCTCACTGGTCCATGCATTAAGGTAGATGGTTTTACCCTTGAATGCTTCATACAGTAGGTCACTGTGTGGCTCGACAAACAAAAAAACATTTGTTTAAAATTAATTAAAATTATTTTTTGTTTAAAATTAAAAGGCCTTCTAATAAAAATGCAAAAAATTCAAAGAGTTTCAAAGAGTAAAGTGCTCGTCCTATCATCCGGAGATCACGAGTTCGATTCCCGGGTGATGCTGTAACCTCTCGCAGCCGGAGGTCTAGAGAGAGCTGATTGGCCGAGGGGAGGGATGACACGTACTCCCACATTAACCTACGGCCAATCAGGGGCGTCTGTGAGCTCACGCAAGCGGAAGTAGCAGATAGCGCTGTCCTCCAAGTGTGTTGAAAAGATGCGGTTGTTTGGAGGAAACTCGTGATAGTCTTCGGCCCCTTGGACTGTGTGGTAGTAGTAGCCTTAATGTAGGAGCCCCCCCTAGTGACGAGGAGGAATTAGACAGGACTAAATTAAGGTGAAAAAAAAATTATAAATGCAAGAAATTCTGGCTCTTTGCATGCAAAATATGAAGAGGACATAAAGGATCGCTCAAGACTTTTGCGCAGTGCCGTACTTTAAAATGTATCCGAACATTCTGTTAGGTGCAATGCTCGCTTTGTCCAATTACTTCCACTCCTATTGTTTTGAAGTGTGATAAGTTTGTAATCCTCTAGAATGTTTGTAAAGAACTTTTGCAAAATGCTGAAAGGGTTATTGCAATTATGAGACGTGCTACTGTGCCGCTTTAAACAAAAAGAAAAGCGATTGTGGAAGAAGCTGATAATAGAGCACGACTATAGATAAGGTACAATCTTTGGTATTGATTCTGACAGCATGGCTTTATGCTCAGCTCGCTCTCTCTCTTTCTCTCTGCCTCGCTCTGTCTCTCTTCATATACACACAGATAATTGTAGAGAGTCAGAAATGATCTCCTCTATGTTTTTAATTAGAGCTGGAGATTCTTAATGGATCAGAAGACGGCAGTCCTTTCGTATATCCTTCACTCTCCTTTTCGTTTTCCCTCTTTCTCTCTCACTCTCAGGCTCTCTGTCTCTCATAGCTCATATCTCCCTCGGCCCATATTTCTCTGTCAGCGTGATGTATGGTTTGATGCTGTTAGGATACAATAACAGTAGATTAAACAACCTTCATAAGGCCACTGAAATGTCAGGTTGAAATCTGCACTATATCCCGTGTAACAAAGTGCTGTCTCGGCACAATTAGCCGTCTTGTGCGGATACATAACACACTCACCGTTTGACAGACGATACTCTCTGTAAATAAAGTCGAACAAACCCCCTCCCCGCTCCTCCGGCTCGTCCCTCCTCCTCCTCCGGGGGGGGGGGGGGGG
>JAAGKR010001029.1:0-16328 GCA_011419295.1 Clarias macrocephalus | reverse complement strand
CGTCCCCCCCCCCCCCCCCCCCCCCCCCCCCCCCCCCCCCCCCCACACTTTTGCATCTCAGCCTCTTTGCTTGTCTCTCTCATCTCCTCGTCTTACCCGTTCCGTATCCGCGAGCTCACTTCGCTTTGACGTGAGATTTTGTTATGCGAGACTGAACACGGCACACCGGGGTTCTTTAGAAAGAGACTCGGAAAGAAAGAGGGAGAGAGAGATGGATGGCAGGCAGAGGAGACGGGAGAGGGCTGGTCCAGTCCTTAGGGAATACAAAAGACACTTAAATATTATAGCTTGCACATGTGTTAATTGTAGATTAGCACCAGTCTCTTGGGACGGACAGAAAACTGTTTAAGAAATGAGACGAACTTATTACCAAGTATACCCTTATCTAGCCGTATCCACACCCTCTCTCTCTCTCTCTCTCTCTTTTACACACACACAGTACATAATCCACATGCTACTGTAGTTATAGCATGACTTTGAGGTGGAATACAGTTCATAATCAGACAAAACGTGGTACTGGTGCTAAAATGTTTCACCTACAGTACAGTAGGTACGATAGGATAGGATTATATAACACTATTTTTCATAATACTTAATGCTTCTTATCTTCTGATCCATACTTCGTTTTTTTTTTTAACCACAGTAAACGGAACACATTCGCTTAATACAATTCCATGCGCTTTAATGTCTGTAGTGTCAGTTACTTATTAAAATTTTGAATCTATTAATGATCTTAACTGTCATTCAGATGAAACTTAGATTTCAATTGAAAAGACATAAACCTGAAACGGTGTATTATTCTAAAATGTAGCATTGCAACATGAATTCGACATGGTTACGGACACTACAGATTTTATTTTATTTTATTTTTTTTGGCAACGTTTTATTTTACAGTATGTGACTTATTTTACAGCTTAAGCCTGATTCCCTACCAACCTTTTTCAAGAACCAACCAACAAACAAACTTTTATCTAAATCTTTATCTGTTTTAAAGACATTTTAATTGTTTATTCTGTATTAAACAGATGCTATTAACGTTGTTGGTCTTTCTGGGGGAATCCTTAATTTTTACAGGTCATATGGTTTTATATATTGGAAGCTTACACCAATTTTAGTATCAATACGAAAGTACAAGATTTTAAACTATTATTGATTAAAGAGAGACAGTATAACGGTGAAAATGGCTATTTTTGGGACACATATAAAATCATCTCTCCAAGTTGGCAAGTTGAAGATTTTAGGGAAGCATTTCCATGTTGCATGAACTTCAGAAATAGCATTTTTGGCACACACATTTTTTTTCTATTTTATATGTATACCATAAAAATATATTAATAATAATAATAATAATAATAATAATAATAATAATAATAATAATAAAATTAGCACCAATACTGTTTTTGGCCGAATATGATTTTCCACCTATGTGTGCCTGCAAGTTGTGCCACATTTTTTTCAAAACAAGTCGCCACTTATTATTCACTTATAAGTCAAGCGATCAGACTCTGGTGCAGTCCGGCGAGACCTGACTTTCAACCGAGTAAAATACACCTCAAGAAACAAAAGAGCATCACAGAGACTAATGAGTATTGCGGGAAGATAAGGATAAAGAGCATTCATTTCGAACTCATCATGCCTCGGATGCGGCGCGTCACGTAGCGAATGCTTTCTGACGGGCAGGAAAAGCAACGAGACGCCCAAGTGCCTTAAATTACATTTGAATTTCAGATGAGGCATTTTCTCAGCAATGCTACGTGTTTACACACGGAATGACAGAGAACACAATTCCAATTTTATTCTCTCTCTCTATCTCTCTCTCGCTCGCTCTCTGTCTTCCACTATCTCTTGTTTCTTCTTTGTGTATAATTTATGAACGAAATGGCTGTTTGGAAGCATTAATAATTGATCCTGGCCGGCTGGGTCCACTGGGACACGAAAGGAAAATGGCTGAGGGAGCCGGAGGATTGCTAGGTTTTTTATGCTGTCTATTCATCTCTTTTGATATCTCCGGCTCTATTTCTGTCAAACACACACACACACACACATAGGATCAGTGTGCCCTTGTTGTTCTGCAGTGGTCACTAAATGAAGTGGGAGAACTTGGAGAAAGAAGAGGATTTGTTCTTCATTACCTGTCCATCATTCCCGTCTCGCTTTCCTGCACCATCTCTGGGGAGATCGGAAGCAGGAAAAAAAAAGCAAACAAAAAGAAAAAACTTAAATAGACGTCAATGGCAATGTTGCCAAAGATGATTCGGAATGGCAAGAACGAAAGATGGGAAATGTGATTCGTTGTCTCATAATTTTGTCTCATAAAATCAAAACATCGCCGCTGTGTAACGGACTCCAGCAGCGCCCGCTGGAACGCCCTCTCAGCAGGATCAACTGATCTCCATATGAGGTCATTTAACTCTGTCATGTCAATGTTCAAAATGAAAGATCACTAGGATACAACATGAGGTGAGCACACTTATATATGTAGATGTGGAATACTTTCACAATAAATGAGGAGATAAATGTCATTTTCCGTATTTGTTTCTGTATCAGCGCTCAAAATGTCTATTTGGATTTAAAAAATGTACGGTGGGTGTGGTCTAAATCCAGTGAGTCGTCATCGTTGATTATGGTTGTGATCATAATCATGATGGCGTTGCTGGTGTCTGGGGTAGCTTAGTGGTTCAGGTGACGGGCTATGGCTCAGAAGGTCATGGGTTCAAATCCCAGTTCCAGCAAGTTATCACTTTTGGGCCCTTGATCAAGGCCCTTAACCATCAACTGCTCAGATGAGGCCATCTGCCAAATGAAAAAAAAAAAAAAAAGTAAATGCTGTTGTTATCAGCTCTTCCAGCAGACCTGAAGTAGTCAGTCAGTTTGTGACTTGATGCTTTCCAAGAAAACTCTGGGATACGTGAATTACTGTAGCAGGGGATTGTATTGAGAAATCAAGGAAGTTTTTAAAAAAGTCAAAAGTCCCAGTTTGACTTGCACTCTCCTTATACTAAGGAAGTAAGGAAGGATTTATTGTTTACTGTCTTTGTTTATCCCATGAGCTTCACATCTGACCACTTGTTGTCAGCTCACACTTGTTTGCAATGTTTTTTTTTTGTTTACTGTATGTGTGGCTTATGAAATCCATCCCAAGAACACCCCAAGTTCAAGCCAGATTCCATATGAAGCTTTCTAAGCTTTCTATGAGTCTTTTTCAAGATCCAACCAACAAAGCAACTTTTATCCAAATCTGATCTGGTTTAAAGACATTTTTATTGTTTATTCTGTATTTTATACAGGTACATTCCAAGCAGGCAAAAAACGGGAGTTACAAATGTTGTTGGTCTTTCAGCTGCTCCCGGCAAGAGGTCGCCACAGCGGACCATCCGGTCAGCACATACAAGCTTGGCACAGGTTTTGCGCCGGATGCCCATCCTGACGCAACCCTCCCATTTTGTCCGGGTTGGGACGGGCAGTGGTTGGGGTTTGGGCACTGGCTGGGAATCAAACCCTGGCCTTCCGCATAGCAGACGAAACACCTACCACTGAGCCACCAGTGCCCCTAAACAGGAGGTATTAATAATAGTCTGTAAGTCAAAACCAAATTTGGTTACATTTACATTCATTCATTTATCTACAGTAGTGCGAGTGGCTATTTTATTCTTTTAAAAATAAATTAACCAACCTCTTGCGTCCTACACTTATAGCACACTATGGGTAATCTAGAAATGCCACTTAACCTACATTGCGTGTCTTTGGACTCCAGAAACCAAAGTAGCCCAAACACAGGAAGAACACGAACACAGACTGAAGTCAGGACTCTTCAAGAGGTGGGAAGTGACACTGCTAACCATTAAACCGCTAAGACAGGCTACAACTGAGCAGTTAAGAATCTTACCCAAAGACCCCAAAGCGATACCTTGGCCATCGTGGGATTTTCAGTCATAACCTTCTAAATGATCAAAAGTCTTCACCACTGACTCAGGTCTCTAGCCACCAAATATCTGTTCCATGATGTTTGTGGTCTCTTTACCTTCAGAACCAGCCTGGATTTAAAATCAAATGAGATATATCACAAAACTTTGGATGCTAAAACTCTGCCAATGAACAGTATACAGTATACAGTATAAACTCCCCCAGGTGTAGGACCATTTTTCTTTTTGTTGTAAATATTCACAAACATTTTAGCCTGAGGTGAAATAATTGATACAGAACAGTATGTTAAAATTGTTCCCCCGTATCATCCTGACTTGTTTCTTGCAGCTGAAATGTGTATTGTAGGTGTATCCCAAGGCATTGATAATGCCCCTTTTTCAATGTTCCAAGTTAAGTTTATTGCATTTAAGTGACATAAACACGCAAATATTAAAGAACCAAGTGTAATATCTCCACAGATTAATAAGCACAATCAACATCTCTGCCTTAGGAAACATTTCTTCTGACTGTATGTTTCCCAGTGGACAACTCATAACCTAAATGTGAAACCTTGACTACTGGAATCGTGAATTTAAGGTTATTATTTGCTACATTATATATTAAAGCCAATGGGTGAAGTAAGAGTTGCTTATTTGACTGATGGCATGGTTTTTTTTTTTTTTTTTTTTTTTTTTTTTTGGAGAAAACAGATAATATAAAACCCCATAGCATTAATATGGGGGAAAAAAACCCCATGGGTAAAAATAAGACGAAAACTCCACAGAGACGGGAACGGAAATCTAAGGAACAAAAAAGGACCCTGAAGCTGTGAAGATGTACAGTATATAACTTATATCTTCATCTTCTATACTGCTTATTCTGTACAGGGTCACAGGAAGCCTGGAGCCTATCCAAGGAAACTTTGGGCACTAGACGGGGCACACCCTGGAAAGGGTGCCAATCCCTTGCAGGGCACGCATGCACACATCACACACTCACACGTTCATTCACACGCTACGGGAAATTTGTGAACACCAGTTAACATATTCTGTAGGTCTTTGGATCGTGGGAGGTAACAAATGCTTCGTGCACACATACCTGAGAAACAAATCAAATGGGAATCAAAAGCCATCATCATTTTTTTTAGGTTTTGTCTTATTTGTTTTAGTTTGGTTGGAGCCAATCCAGGAATTGACATGGTATGTATCCATCCATCCATCTGTCCATCCATCCATCCATTCATCCATCCATCCATCCATCCATCCATCCATCATCTATACCTTTTATCCTGCATTGGGACACAGAGGACCTGGAACCAACCCCAGGAAGCTCTAGCTACATGAAGGGTGCTAACTCAACGCAATCATACACTACAGGGAATTTGGAAACACCAATCAGCCAACGCTGCATGTCTTTGCACTATGGGACTAAACCAGATTACCTAGAGGAAACCCATGAAACACAGGTATAATGTGTAAACTCTGCACACAACCTCCCCCCCCCCCTGCTGCCCCCCAACCTTTTAGATGTGAGGTGACAATGCTAATCACTAAGCCACCAGATTTAACTGTGAAACTTCTGCAATTTTAACTTATAATTATCTGGTCACACTTCATCAGTTTGCTTTGTTAAAACTGCTTTGTTCTCAGAGGTTATTAAGTGAGACCACATAGCCGTTGCAAATCAGACACCATTCATTCAAATATGCTACAGTTCTACTTTTTAAAATGAGTGACACAAATACTCCCGATGCATAATTGAAGTAAGCGTCCTAGAGGACAAGTTTCAACCTTCATTTGATGGCCCAGAAGCAAATGACTCAATTTAACATGAAACACTTGATCTGTTTCAATTCAGCAGACCTGCTCTCAAGAAACTGTTGCTTCGAAAGGCCAGGGATGAACAGGCACGGTGTGAGATAAAAAAAAAAAAACGTGATTTCCGAGCCCCGTCGTGCTACGGCTTAATCAATAAACACATTATCACTGGTCCTGGGTGCAATGTGATCCTGCACTAATGTCTTCACTGAGCTTGCCATCTTAGAGGAAACTACAGGGTGTCCCAAAAGTGTCCACGCATAAGGAAATATAATACTTTGAGCAAAATCTATCTTTATTTACCGAACATTTTATACAAGATTGCTGTCCCAGATTATAGAAGAATCCGATCCGGATCTGCAACAGATGTGATGCGGACCTGCCTGAGGTAAAGTGGTCTATCGTATGTATGACGAACTTTTACTTGTCTTAAAACCTGATTTATTTGCAACAGTGTCTTGAGCCAGACATGACAATGATATCGAAACTTTCTTCTTTTCTCAATGGCGTTTTATATATATATATATATGTATGTATATGTGTGTGTGTACATATACACATGGATTGCAATTTCCACCAAGCTGTCAGCTAAGCCATTATCTTATTTTCTTTTCCTATCGATCACGACCACTACCACATTTTTAAAAAAATCTTTTACCAGGTGTTACTATACCATTTGATACCATGTGCCAATTTTTGCTTGAGATCAATATTCTCTGTCTCCTTTATGTTCATTGGGTTTTTTTTGGCATCCTTACTTGTTATTTGTATAAACTGCATCTAGATAATGCTTGTGGTTTATTAGTCATGCACATTTGTTTGACAGGTTTAATTAAAAATTCATTAAACCCTTCATGTATCCTTTGTGTGTGTGTGTAACTGTTTCTGCATGCTTTATTTAAAAAAACAAAAAACAAACAAACAAACAAAAAAACAAACAAAACAAAACAAAACAAAACAAAAAACTTATACACACACACATATACTAATTGTTACTTACAAAATTACTTGACACCAAACCACAAAATAAAGATGCATAAAATTATGACTTACAGGAGCAACATTTTTCTGTATTCTTTTTTCTGATAATATTTTATCACTGACAGTTTAATTCTTGGAAATGTAGAATTTTTTGTATTGTTTTTCTTAATACGTTTTATATTACCGAAATTGAAATTATCGCAATAGTTTGCAGATTATCTACAGGACAAACATTGCTTGATCACATAGAAATTTTATTTGATTTGATCAATTTTGTCTATTTTTGGCCAGTTTTATCAATATACAGGAGGAACATCATTAGTGAAAATACTGAATTCATCAGAGATATGCAATGGAAAGATAAAATTTTTCATTTTAAATTTTTTTTTCCTCCGCCATTATCATCTATTGACATTTCTATACAGCCGGTGAAACAGGAATGTAATGGACAATAGGATGAGAGAGAGAGAGAGAGAGAGAGAGAGAGAGAGAGAGAGAGATTCAGTTCCAGTGGGAAATTTGGCTCTGGTTAGAATGTGTGAGCAAAACGCCTGTGTACAATAGGCTTTATTGAGGTAATAAGTCACACACCCACTCACACATACCCTTAATCCCCACTACCACACACACACACACACACACACACACACACACAACACAACACAACACACATCCATGCATAGTATCTACTCACGCGTCATCTACATAGCACGGATAAGGCATCTGCTGCAAGTAGACACCCAGAGGTTGCCTGACACCTGTGTGTGTCTGGATGATAGCACGGTCCAGCATGTCCTGCAGATACACAAAGCCTCCTCTCACATAGCGCAGGTCAGTAAAGGGGTTATCGCGAGCTGATGGAGCCCAGGACCTTTAATTAAGAGAACAGCACAGGCAGACACACAAACATCAACAGGACAGAATCGACTCTACGCTTTGAGAAAATGAATGATTAAGATATTATTGCTAAGATATGAGACAGCTTGGTTAATTGAAGAAGAAATATCCCTCTATTAATACGACTTTATCAAGGACGTGAGGTTTTTATCACCTGCTTCATATAGTCATATAATCAAGCCACTGCATAATGAATTTATTTATTGAAAGCTACAATCGTGATATTATTTTCTATGTGAACATAAACCCGGCTTCATCCCCACTGTAACTGTCACTGTTGGAAGCGATTTAATCAATAGACTCTTATTATCTTCGTCCGAGGCCGTGGCTTCTGGTAAAGACAGCAGAAACACAAAGCCAGAAAAATGTTCTGCATTAATAAACATAAATAAACACTGTTGATCGAACGATCATCTTTTATAGTCATTTCCTGCACATTTCAAGCGATCGATTATAAGAATAATTGTTGAAAAATTCTAAAACACGCATATTTTTGTTTTTTCTTCTTGTGCACCCAGGCAACTGCTGTGGAGAGGAATTTTTGCCAAATACACTGTACTGTAAGTTTGAAAGATACCGAGCGGATTCTGCTCAGTGGGACTCCACGTGCTTCATATGAGTCTTAGCTGGACTTTGGAATGCATTTTTGCATGGCACGAGGGTTGTGGAATTTGGCCCTGATTGACAATGTGAATTTCAATGAATTTTAAATTGGAAATCTTTATAAATAAAAGACACGTTTCGCCTGTACAGTGGTCAGAACTCGCTCTTTTAATTATATCTTTACTTTTCATACATTGGAGGATCTGAAACCAGTCTCAGAAAAAAATTCTGCCTCTCTGTATGTCTGTATGTCTGTATGTCTGTCCAGCCAGATTTTGTCACAGCATCACGCAAAACTGGATGGACAGAATTTAAAGACACTTTGCCAGTCCTTTGTTTTTCGCCTGAAGTTAAACCTTATTTAAAGGAAGTTATGCGCAATTATGTGCCAGATTATAAATCGCAAGTTTGGACGCGTCAAACTGTGGGCGCCACTTAAAATGACCACTGGACAGAATTGAATGAAACTTTGGCAGTAAACCTGCATCATACAGTAACTGAAATCAAAATGTTGAGTAAAAGCGGTGTCATGAACATTTAGTTATATACCGGAGTTAATAATCTACTTTAAAATAATCTACTAATGCACAGCTTGCTCAATGTAAACACACACCTGCACCAATATATACAGTATTAACTAGAAAACCTAAAAACAATATTTTTATTGGGATTAGTTCATATTCTCACTTTTGCTAAAATAACAGCACTGAAGTGATAAACTTAATCTTTATCCCATCTACTTTTTCGATTTTTCATCAGTGATTCACTGTCCGTTTACCAAAAGAGAGTGTATTTGGCTGACGATGAAAGAGGAACAACTTAACATAAACAAGGTGTAAGATACTCAACCTTACAAAATATGATTTATTTGTATTAATAAGTGAGGCAGATATGGTTCTACCATACATACTGTAAAGACAGACAGACATGTCCACGGCTTCAACCTGAAATTATAATAGCACTGATTACATTAAAGCTGATCAGCTTATTTTTAAATTAAACCTTTTAACTATTTCTAAAATGCTAGTTAAATAATAAAATAACTTTTATGTGAATGATTAAAATTTTTTAGGTATATGAAAACCAAATCAAATTGTTATGTGTAGAATTAATACTGCTACTGCAGCTTTCCATGTCCATAAATATTTTACTAGCATTAATCCTTTAGCAATTTGACAAACTTTTTATTCATGAAAGTTTTTGCAATATAATTATAAAATATGATATTTATAAACATTATATATTGTAATATTCTACGTATATTATAATAAAACATTATCACTTTTATATTACAAAATATTAAGTATGAATTAGTTTAAAATTAATATTAATTATTAATTAGTAGTATCATGCAACGCTGTCTATTGTCAACAAACCGTTACTTTCTATAATAGCCTGATTATTATTTTATAATTACTTAATTCATATCCTCTTGTGCCATGCCATGTTCATTTTCAATTAGCCAAGACCAACAGCTTGTTAAAGTCTGCAAGCACTCGTTTTAATTGCTGACTAATTAGCATTCATAGACTTCTGCCAGTACTTGTTTTAGAAATGTAAATTACAAGATGATTCCATGATTTTTTTTTTCCGTCTACCTGATTCGAAAAAAGATACGCCATTAATTTAAAGTTATTTGTTTAAAAATGTGTTTCACAATGCCAGAACGATCAGCTGTTACGCGAGAATAGTTTTGTGTCAAGTCTGACTGTTTATTTGCCATGAAGTCAAAAAACCGAGATGATCATCTTGTAAAGGTTGGTTTCAGCTGGGGCTTATAATTCCGTCCTGGTCACACACCTGTCCTTAATCTTATCCGTTCTCTCGGTGTCCTCGACATCCATGCGGATCTTGTATCTGACGAGTGATGGGCTGCCCACGCCAAGATCTGTAAAAACAACTCCAGCCCAAAACTTCTCCTGGTCCAGCAGCTTGAGAGAGCGTTCCACCAACAATCTCTCGCTGGCCATGGCCTCAAACTTGTCCAGATCGAAGCACTACACACACAGACACATATACACACAAACACACAGACTCAACAGAGCATAATGGAGTCGCGAAATCGCATGTTCAGACAGAGAGAATAGCAGATGAAAGAGATGAATGGCTATATGGAAAGAAAGAGCAAAAGAATGATTTGTGGGTGTGGGTGTGTGTGTGTGTCCGGTCCGGTCTCTTATCTGTTTGCAGCTTCTATACACTCTCTCTCTCTCGCTTTTTTTTTTTTTTATTTTTTTTTTTTAGCTCTAATGAGCCGTCACAGTGATGGGCCAAGGCCAGAGTAGTGCAGAGTGCCTAACCAATATCAGAGGGAACACAGCAAAACTGACATGTACACACTGAAGCAGCAAGCTCTCAGCTTCAATAAGCCTCCACAGCGGCGTACAGAAGGTATCGAACCGCTCGCATTAGCTCCTTCTCCAGCACTCAGTGGACTACTGGCGAGCAAGGCAAGGGAATGCAATGGATTTGTTTGTTTATTGTTTATTTAGAGACTCCCTTTGAGATTTACAATCGCAACAAATCAATCGATCAGCTACAGAATAACTGACACCTATCAAAACAATATAGCATATATATCTGAATAAAGTAAACATCATGCTCAATGGTTTGAGAATATCCTGGTGAAAGTAGATTAGACATTTAGATAGAACTTATAAAAACCAATCAAAAACAAAGTCTGATGAAATTATTTCAAAAATAATAAAAATTGTTGTATTATAGTCTCAAACTTTTTGCACAAACAGGATCTGTTATGTCACTGGGCTTCAATTGTGAGGGTGCCAAAATTTTACACCAAGGTTTTTCAAGATACCATTATTATTAAAACCACCTAGTACTGTAGGTTTTAGTTCCCCTTGTTCCACCTGGGCATCTCTGACCCCTCGGTGTATGAGCTGGGGATTATTTATTGATTTACTTACTTAAGATGTAACTGATAAACGTTTTTAAACTACTTAAACTTCAAACTTTCTGAACAGTAACTTAACCCACATTTTTTTCAAATTTCATATCTTCATTTATGTATTTTTTTTTTTTACAGAATGGTTTCTCTTTAATATATATATACGTGTATATATATACACACATACACACACTGTACAGCCTCTACAACCCACTATATATACAGTATATGTAGTGGTTGTAGAGGCTGTACAGTAGATGTACGTTTTAACCTTCATAAAGAATTGGATGCATTTAATATGGTTACATAAGTAGGCAACATTTTTTATGTGCACTAATTACGTTATTAACAAGACTCAGACAAAGAGAATATTACCAGTAATTACCTTGTCTGTGCTATCAAATTGCATTTATACACAATTCGCCACTTACCATGAAAATGCTTAAGACAGCATTATAATGTATGCACGCTGTATATACAGTCATGTACACCATCTTCAGTACCCCAACTTCTAATTCTATTATTCTAGATTATTTATTTAACAAAAAAAAAAGCCCAATTTTTTTTTTATATAAAAATAAAGCATGCGGGCAAAACTAAGTACCTCCCATAATTAGCTTGTTCATCCATATTAAGCATCAATTACTTGAAGTAATCTATACCCATTCTTTTTTTACAACAGTGCAACATTAGCTTTTTTTCATGGACAGCCCTTTTTTCCCCAGCCATTTTGATGTAGATGTACTGGTGTACAAATGGCTTCAAATCATTGTCCTGCTGTATGACCCAATTTCAATTTTTATCTCTCAGACAGATGGCCTCATATTTGCCTCTAGAATACTCTGATATACAGAGGTCGACTCAATAAAGTGGAAATCACGAGCTGTGCTTGACAGTGGGTATGAGGTGTTTCTACTGAAATTCTGAAATTTTTGGTTTTCTCCAAACATTAAAGCCAGGCATCTCCACTTTGGTCTCATTTATTCATAAGACATTGTTCAAAAAGTCTTGTGGTTTGTTCAGATGTAATTTTTACGAACCTCAGTCATCCTTCAGAAGAGGTTTCTCCTGAGAACCCTTCCAAACAAACTGTACTTGTTCAGTCATCTTCTAATTGTGCTGTCATGGACTTTAACTTTTAACATGCTCAGTAAGGCCTCTAGGGTCTGAGACATAGCAGTTGTTTTTCTTAGCATTGCATGGTCTGACCTTTAGATGAATATTCTGGCATGTCCACTCCTGGGAAGATTGGCAACTGAATTGAATGATTTACACTTAATATTAATAATATTCATATTAATAATATAATACGAATAGTATTTCTGACTTTAGAATGTCAAACTCCATATTGGTTGGAAATTGTTTGCTTTCTTATGTCTTTCCCTTTTGCTGTTGGTCAACACATACCTGAATGCTCCAGACCAACAAACTACCAAAACATCTGCTTTTATAAAGGCCTGCACATGTGCTGATGAACAGTTAATCAAGTGCTGATGATTAGCAGCACCTGGCAGCAACTTACCCTCTTAAATGCTTTGGAAGCAATAATAATAATTAGTATCGCCAATATGTTTTTTTTTTTTTTTGCTTTTTTTTAATATGTTGTTCTTTTTGACTTTAATTAAAAAATAATAATCTTAAAAACAAAAGTTATATGTTGTTCATCTGAGATTGGATTTGCCTAATCCTGAGCCATGTACGGTACATATGGCATGCGCTCCTCTAATACTCTGTAAATACATTATAATGTAAGTGTATAATACACTATAAACCTCTGAGCGGAAAACGACAGAGATTTATTATTTTCTTATTTTATATTACAACTAAATAGCCCTACGTACACGCGTCAATATAAAACCGCGCATTGTTACTGCTTATGCATGTCATTTTCAGTGTGAGGCAGGTCAGAAAATTAACCCTCTATCCTTATCCAATATACTGCATACCAGCTACGGCTGAATCATTTGGAACAAATGTTCTCCTCAATTCAATAAGCTGTAATTAGAATGTATGACCTTGTAGCACTGACTTAAAGGACCGTTTAATTAGTTTATTCTCAAAGTTTCTGGTTAGTTGGGTCCACTCAACTTATTTTGAATTAATTTATCAATTCCTAAACGCTGTGCTCAACTATTATTTCTAAATATGGACGTTTTTTTCTTTCACTGTTAATATTTTTTAAGTCCTTATCTCAAACACAGATTGTCTTAATTTAACAACAGTGGGTATAGGTAAACATTGGCAAATTGTGCCTCTGAAGTTCTGGTTTTTAAATGGCGGGTTCCTTTATTGTACCGCAATGTGCAATTTGGGATCAATTAGACAAGGTGCAGTTGTAATCATGGTGCCAATTGGATGAACAAAGCTGCTTTCAATGCAGCGCCTTTGGTTAGGTACTGTAATTATGAGAGGCAGAGCCTAGCAACGTGAGAACGTAAAAAAAAAAAAAAAAAACATCTGTGAAAGAAAGCGAGAGATTGAGAGAATGGCCTTCAGTCAGTAAGCGCCAAGGGAAACCATAAAGCATTGCCAAAAAACTTGTAATGTCATGGTAACAATGCATAGAAAAGGAGTGATACTAGCATCACTTTAATGAGCTGAAACACCCTGTTCTGTGTGGGGGGAAAAAATAGTCTTCTAACCAACCTACTTTGGGTACAGGTAGTCTTCTCTCCTAATTTATGTTCATTTCACTAATGGATTTTCAATAGCAGTTGACTTTTGACCGTTTTAAAGGATGGCATGCCTTTTTTGGTGAGGCACACCAATCCATAAAAAAACTTCACCAATACTTGGCCATGACAAAGTTCCTCCGCTCAATAAGGCCATTAATTAAATCAGAAATATGAATTACCAGTACCATCAGTGGTGAAAATGCCATCCATCACATTTGGAGGGAGGAAAAAATGCCGAAGAAAATGGAAAGAAATGAGAATGAGAGGCACACATGGTGGGTAGTGGAAAAGACATGTCTGGGGGGAATACAAAAATTAAAATTAATATATTGACATTGCTTCAGAATGCGTGGCATCAGTAGGTGGCTGAAAGGTTTGTGTACACATTTATGAGAGCGGAAAATTGGGAGTTGAGGCTTCAGTTCAATTACGCTCTTGTCATTTCCACTTTATTTCATTTCCATTTAATGCAGCACCAAGGAGGCCTCTTGTATTGCTCTTTCAAGGTATGAGCATTGATTGAATAGAGTACACATGACCATGCTGGATGTGAAGATCTTGTTGATTTGAAAACCACTCAAATGTTGGAGGTCAAACATGCTTCACATTTGCGCACATCTGACTTCAACTCCATCCTTGCTCTCAGAGCTCTAATATCCTCCTCCTGTAGCTCTATTGCTCTCTAGGGTTCTTGCTCTAACACTGCTTTGAAGGATCCACCAACCTAAAGTGTTACACTCCAGTAGCTCCCACCACCTTTTAGAGAATTACCACTTTAGTTTAGTGTCTATCATGCTTTTGGAAACCCATCGCTATGAAGAGTTTCACTCCTACCAAGCTCTGGGAGTTTGGCACTAACATCATGGTCATGGAGATCTACCAACTTCAAACCTCTTCCTAGATATCCATGACACAGCTTTTATCACTTCTCCTAAAGTTTCAGTTTAACAACATGCGTCTGCAATCTGCTGCTACAGTAGAGGAATTAAGTCCCAAACCTGTCCCTGGAGACACCCTGACACCCCATGATGTTTACAACTGCTAAGCTTCTGGGAATCTTTTGGGAGCTCTGGCCTTAATCCTAGAGATTTTCCACAAGGCAGCTTCTTCTCCAGATGCATTTTAAGTGGTCTCTCACCATATTGTGTTTAGCTTCAACCCTAGTCCTAGAGATTTACCATCATGCAGTGGCCAGCTCCAACCCTTATCCAGATAATCTATAACCTTATTGTTTTTTCGCTCTAATCATGATCTGCAAGGAAATTCAAGTCCAGCTGTGAATAAGCAAACCTACCGTACCACCTACTGGTTTTTAATATAACACTTAATACAAGAAATACAACCAACGAGCTTGAGCTTTGGATCCTGATGCTTTAATGATTCGCAGTATTTAGAGCTATTGTTATTGAGAGGTCTAATCCCATGCAGTGGTCCTGGACATTGTATATATTCAGGCTTGCCTGTTGAGGTTCACCAAAATGCAGTTTCCTTTTGCAGATGTTGACTCGTTTTGATATTTAGTATGCAGACTGTTCTGACCTATTTCTTAAAGTTAATGGCCAGTTGTTAGATTCTCCATGGACAATTTCAGATTTCTCCCAGAAGTATACATTAAAGATCCTTTTGTGGGGACGACTTAACCTTTAGCTCTACTTAGTGGAACGAAATAGTTTTGTTTTTGTTCTAGAAGAGGGAGAAGAATAGAATGCAACAAAAGGTTTGGTAATTCTAAACAAATGTAGAACCACTTACCCCCATGACCTGCTTTATTTGTCTGGCAACCTGACTGGTGATGTTGAAGACGTTCCTCCAGTCGAAGGCCGGCATCCCTGCAGGCCGATCCTTTTCTTCACCGTTAAACAGAAAATTAGCGATAAGTTCTGAAGACAATCTGCTTCCATTTAGCCACTGATCAAGAGCTGCTGAGAAGATTGGGTTCTGCAGCATGTCCTTTAAAAAAGACACAAAAAATACCCATTTAAGACATCAATCAGCCTGGTGTGTACTGTAGAGCAATACAGCATTTACCTTGAACCCTAAACCCAATTCTTCTACTCTGCAAAATTCCTGTCTCCTACCATGCTCATGGAGATCTACAGTATCAATATGCAGTGGATAGCGCCAACCCTCATCCTGAAAGATTCAGCTTCATTTATTTTTCATCTCCATAACCCTGCTCCTGGAGACCTGCCACTGCCATGGGCTTTAACCCATTCTATGCTTCTGGAAAACTACCTCTCCATTTGCTTGAACAACCTCTTGTGTTTATTTCTATTCCTACACCTGAAGATCTACTAGTTTCCAGTTCTAGTTCATGCAAATCCACCAGTTTCAGAGTTAGTAGATCTAACCATGTTGATCAGCAGAAACTTTAAAGCAGGGGTGTCAAACTCCGTTCCTGAAGGGCCGCAGACCCGCAGGGTTTTGTTCCAACCCTCGAGGACCTGCAGAGTTTAGCTTCAACCATAATTAAAAACACCTGATCCACCTAATCAAATCATTAAGGCTTATTTGAAAACTACATGGCATATATGTTGGAGCAGGGTT
>JAAGKR010001028.1:121389-139827 GCA_011419295.1 Clarias macrocephalus | reverse complement strand
ATAGAAAAAGAAAAAAAAGGAAAATATTAAACTTAGATTTGACACATCTCGTTAAAATTTGACATCATTTAAGCGAAAGACTACCACACGATGCTATTTTTTGGGACACCGTTATTATTATTATTATTATTATTATTATTATTATTATTATAGACCCCTAATATTATGCAGATTTCTATTAGTGGAGGATTTTTCTGATTGTGAGCACATGAGTACAGAGTCCAAAAACACGTCCTCGTCTTACTAGTCAAGTCAAGTTGGCTTTTATTGTCATTTCGACCACATACAGTGAAACGAAACAATGTTCCTCCAGGACCTGCAACACAAATTAACAAAAACTAACTAGCTAACTTAGACGCCTAATTAGCTGACTAGCTGAGACTAAACAGATTACGATCATTTGTTACGTAAAGCTCGTGTATTAAGAATCTTACAGATGTTTCACTTTAGCGCTGTAGAGCTTCAGCATCCCCACCAATGAACCCGGTCACGTTCATCGTCTGCTCTCAGACACAACTCGCTTTTTACTTTTTACACTTGCTTATGTTCTAACCTTCGCTCCTGCGTGCAGTCGAACGTCGCCGCTTCCAACGCCAAGCTGGCCCTGTTCTACGACTGGCTCTTCTTCAACCCGGAGAAAGACAGCATCATGAACATCGGTGAGGCTGGAGGGACCCGGTGTCTCGACACACAGCGCTGTTTCTTTCATGTTGTTTTTTATTTCTTAATCTTTGCTCTAAATGTGTGTTTATTTTGTTTGTTTATTTATTTATTTATTTTCCTCAGAGCCAGCCATTCTGGTGATGCACCACTCGATGAAGCCACATCCAGCCATCACTGCCACGCTGCTGGACTTCATGTGTCGAGTGAGTTACGTTTGTGTGTGTGTGTGTGTGTGTGTGTGTGTGTGTGTGTGTGTGTGTGTGTGTGTGTGTGTGTGTGTGTGTGTGTGTGTGTGTGTGTGTGTGTGTGTGTGTGTGTGTGTTGAGACACTACATTATATTCCAGCTTTAAACAAGAAGAAGCCATTTCCACATGTTTGGGCCATTAAAGGAGTTGCTGGGAGGCCGGCGCTTTAGAGGAAAACGTTCTACCTTTAATATCCGAGCTCTAGTGAAACACTGGGACGAGTGCATTAGTGTATCAGGGGGTGATATCGAGACATAAAGGGAGTTTTTATTCTCATAACTGTGTTCTGTTATTCTGTACAAATCAAAAGTCTCGGTTTGACTCGAACACTCTTTGTAATTGGAATTCTTTCTGGACGTACAGAAATCAGTGACACCAAGGATAGACCAGTCATATAAAGCCAGATTCTTTACATTACACTTGATACATAATGAGTGCTGTAGACCGGTTCATCAAATTCTTAACAGATGATAATTCAACGCCCGCCCTCGCATACTGAAAGACTTTTGTGTTTTGTACTTTTTACCCCAGATAATTCCTAACTTTTTCCCACCGCTGGAGGTCCAAGTGCGCCAGGGCGTCTTCAATTCACTCACCTTCATCATGGAGAAGAGAGTTCTGGCGTGAGTATCTCTCTCACACCCCCTCTCTTACAACTAAAAGGTTTACGCTGACATACCGGTGAATTCCTGGTTCTGATTGGTCACCAGGTCCTGTAGTGATAGCAGAAGTCCAATGATATTTTAAAATGTCTTGTATCTAATATAGACATCAATTGAAGTTTTTGGTGAGCAATTCTGGAAGGAGTCACCATTTTATTTATCTATTTATCTATTTATTTATTTATTTATTTATTTTATTTCTTTTAATAAATGTGTGTGACAGTTAGGTTGCTAAGCTGTATAGCTGTTATAACACAAGTGAAAACAGGAACTAACGGTTGTGTGAATGTTTCACATCATTTATACACTGCCTGGCCAAAAAAAAAAAAAACCGGCTCTCACACACACACACACACACACAAAGATTTTATTAAGTCACCTTTATCTTTGATTACAAAAATGAGTCCTGGAATATTCCTGTGCCATCAGGGAAGAAAACCTCCATAGATGTGATGTGCTGGTGATTCAGTACATGCAGTAAATTCAGTACATCAGCTGACCTCATTTTATTGCCATATAACGTTGCTGAGTCTCGACCTGAGCGACTGAAGCAACCGCAGATATATACATAACACTGTCTCCAGAGGCTTGTAGAGTGGACACTATGCATGATCACTTCATGCGCTTCCCTTCTCACCCTGACACACCCATCACCCTGGAATAGACTCAATCTGGACTCATCAGGTCACATGACCTTTTCCCATTTTCCAATCTTTTAAAGTCCAATCTAACAAACTGAAGTATTTTTTTTTTTCCTGATGAGTTTCACTAAGAAGTTGTTTTGTTATGGACGCGGTTTTAAGAGTTTTTTTTTTTTTTTTTTTTTTTTTTTTACTATGCAACTTCACCAAAAGTTTAAGTGATCTCCTTTCATAATTTTTATTTATTTATTTTATTTATTTATTTTTTATGACATTTCTTCCACAAAGTTGACGGTTCAGCAGTATCCATACAGGTTTGAAGGGTTCTTCATTCGGTTCCAGTAATTCTGTAATATGAATTCAGTAATATGAATGTTCTGAAATGGTGCCTTTTTTTTCGGCCAGGCAGTGTATATAACCTATAAATAGATAAACAAATTGATGAGGTGTGAGAGGAATAATATACAAAAAAAATAACATTAATAACATAATACAAATATAATAATAATAATAATAATAATGTAGTATATTCAAACTGTGAACTCAAAATAACGTAACATTTGTGTGATTCTTGTGAGAAATGCTCATGAACCGAGCAGCATGTATAAAGCTTTCCATCTCTCGCGTTTGCTCAGACACTTGGCTCCGCTGTTCGACAACCCCAAACTGGACCGGGAGCTGCGCTCCATGCTGAGAGAACGTTTCCCAGAGTTCTGTAACTCGCCCTCTCCTCCCACAGAAGGTCAGAATCCCTAAAACTTCCTCTCACAAAAACGCTTCAGTGCATTATATTATAGCTGATGTATTTTTTTAAAACTAATTATCTCTCTCTCTCTCTTTCTTCTACAGTGAAAATGGAAGAATCCGTTCCCTTAGAACTGGACAATCACGTGCTGGATAAGGAGGACGGTTGCTATGACAACACGGACGCAACGTTCAGCGATGACGAGGAAGAGTTAAACAATAAAGGTGAGATATTTATTGTCAGATGCTCCAACAGCTAAGCGTTAAACAATCTGCAGGCACAAATGCCTTTAAATAATGCCTTTAAATGCCTTAAATAACCTTTTATAATTAAAAAAAATTTGCATCATTTTCTTTTCCTAAGGTAAGAAGCGCGAGTTCAAATTTCAGCACATCAAGGAGACGTATATAGAGGAGCCGGCTGACATCACGCCTTACGTGGACCAGCTGGATGAGACGCTGAAGGAGAAAGTGTTACAGTTACAGAAAGGGAGGTGAGACGGCGGACATGTTTTATTTATTTATTTTTTTTCTTCTTTTTTTTTTCCCCCAGCTATAAGAAGTTTTTAATTGATGTAGTATATAGTTTCGCTTTAGTCAGATTTGAATAGGCTTAACATTCGTAGATGCGAACAAATCACAGTAGTCGCTTTGTGGAAGTGCGTAAGTGAAATGTACAAAATATCCGGTATATTGTGTGTGTGCGTGTGGGAGTGCGGGAGAAATGACCTCACCGATTTCATTGGATCAGTCTGGAAGCGCGATGATTAAAAATGTCAGTCCTGTAAAGCTGTCCTGATGGTGAAAAATCTATAATTTTGGGAAATCCTCAGAGTTCACAGTCCAATACGGTGGAAAACAGATCTGAGACAAAAATGGCGTCCGGGATTCCCCTCAATATTTAAAGGCGCAGAGACAACACAGTGTGATGTCTCTGTGTTAGAGATTAAATTCCGTAGGCGAAGTTACCTTCTTTGGCCATGTGATGGCAGTGTGGGGAAACGGGACAGAGATTTAGTCAAGTGGATCTGTATCCTTTACATTGTATATTCATTGTTGATTGTATATTCAATATAATGAATGCGTATAAGACTCACTTTGTCGGACTTGAGAACAAATCCGACTTGCGAATGTGCTCCCGGAACAAGACTCGACCTGTACAGTCCTGATCCCTTGCTATGGCGACACTGCGATCTAAAACGCTGTTTTTTTAATTTATTTATTAATTTATTTTTTGCCGTCAAATCAAATTTGGGTGGGAAAGAAAGACCGGTGTAGTAACATGTGCATTGAGATTTACTTTCACTTTGTCTTAACTTTATCTAGGTGAACTTTAACCTCCGTGTATGCAATTCTCAGACTTGTTGTCTAAGTAGGAAATAAGAGTGAGGATTCTGCATGTCTGGAAAGAAACAGAGCATTTTATATTCACATTGCAGAGTCAAAATATATTTTTGAGTCACCATTTAGTAAGATAAGTTTCTCTATCTTCAGCCTGTGTGGTTCAAATTTTGTCGAGTTGTAACGAGTGGTTATTTGAGTCACCGTAGACATTAGGTCAGCTTTAACCAGACTGGCTGTTCTCCTTTAACTAAGCGTTTCCATCTGACAGAACACATCACTAACACGAATAGAAACATTAAATATTCTCTGAGGTTTGGATAAATACGGTGTGATTAAGACCAAGTCTAATCTGACATTCGGAGGTCTCACGATTGAAGTTTGTCTCATTATGTGCCGCAGTGACACGGAGACGCAGTGTGAAGTCATGCAGGAAATAGTGGACCTGATCCTCGAGGTGAGTCCGGATCCACAGGCCGGAGGATTGTTCTCCATCTGCGTCACCGACCTGAAGCTTTAACAATATTTCCGTCTCTGTTTCAGGAGGACTTTGAATCTGAGCAGATGTCCACTCTGGCTTCCTGTCTAGCTGAGCTGTTCAAAAGCCATTTCAGAGGAGATGTGCTGCCGGAGGAAATCACAGAGGAGTACGTCTCTCTCTCTCTCTCTCTCTCTCTCTCTCTCTCTCTGTACTGTATGAGGGTCATTTCCAAAATGTAAAACTTGTCTTTTAATTTAATTAGAAATAAAACTTTTTATAGTCATAGCTGTAGAACTAAAAGTCCAGAGGGTGGAGCTGGATCTCATCCACCATGACTCTATTGAGTTATCTGTAACCGTTGTCTCAATTCCATTCAGGTAGGAGGCGTCAGATCTTTGAAAACCCATGTCATTAAAATGTTATTATAATGATTTTTTTTTAATGCACCTAGGTGTATGTAACTTTTTCATCAGCCCCATGTTTATTACCTGTTTAAAAATCAGTACTTGGGGCGGAGATTGTAGACTACTTATTACTGATTCATTACTGAACTCTCTGATATTAACTGACCCTCTCTAGAAGCCCCACCTCTCCCCTCATCTCGAGGTTAACTTTTGTCATTTGACAAGTAGATGAAGGACAGTGATTTCAGTAATTTATTTTTATTATTTTTCTTGAGATCCCCCCACCCCACAATTTAGTACAGTAAGTCCCCAACTTACAAACATTCGAGTTTTGAACAGTCCGCGTTTTGTAGATGCATTGTACATGTATTGTACAAAAAATAGACACTGCAGTGTCTCAATATTTATAGTTATTGCATATACAATATTATCAGTGTGCAAGTGAATGTATAAAAAGTCTAGTCTGGTATACTGTGTGTGTGTGTGTGTGTGTGTGTGTGTGTGTGTGTGTGTGTGTGTGTGTGTGTGTGTGTGTTTGTGCGGGAGAAATGAGTCGGTCTCACCGGGTTCAATGCATCAGTCCGAGAGCACGATGATAGAAAATGTCTGTCCTGATGGTGAATAATCCTAATTTTGGAAAATCCTTAACAAAACAGAGTTCACAGTCCAATACAGTGGAAAACAGCTCCGAGTCAAAATGGCGTCCAGGATTCCCCTCGCGATTTAAAGGCCAACCCTGTTATGTTTTACATTTCACTGTGAGATTAAATTCCCTTAGACACGGTTATAGTTTTTGTCCACATGATGGCAGTGTAGGGAAAGAGGACAGAGATTTAGTCAGGTGAAACGGTCTGCTTTACATTGTATATTCGTGTCAAAGGCGTATAATAGTTACTTTGTCAGACTTATGAACAAATCCGACTTACGAACGTAACTGAACTCGTTCGTAAGTTAGGGACGACCTGTACTTAAACTAAACTGAACAAACAGCCACTCGTACAAAGAAACATTGCAATAAAAAAAAATTTTGTTTTGTTTTTCTTTTCATATTCACTACCTGACCTGCTTCACATTGTTTGAACTAAAACTCTAGACTCGCTTGCTTCCTGCCTGCGTCTTGTTTTTCCAGTGCAGTGGAAAATGTGTGCGCGTGTTTTTGTATAGCATTCATATAAAAATGTAAATAAAACCTGATAAGATCTAAGCAAACTATTTACTCAAGCTCATCCTGTGCGTGTTAAACGCTGTCTCTGTGTGTAGGTCGCTGGAGGAGTCGGTGTGTAAGCCAGTGTGCCTGATCTTCAGGAACCTGTGTCAGATGCAGGAGGACAACAGTGGCTTCTCAGTGCTTCTGGACATGCTCGCTGAACTTTATCAGAAACAGCCCAAAATCGGATATCACCTCCTCTACTACCTCAAAGCCAGGTGAAAGCCGGGACAGGAAATGATTCTGTGGTGTTCTGTGGTGCGATTTAACAGTTTGGTTGATTGAGGAAGTAAAAGAAATCAGGTGTTGGCTCCGCATCCCTTTTCCACAAAATGCAGAACGTGTGGGCAAGGAGAAAAGTTAACGCCTACTTTACTTTATTTTAGTCTTTCACCACAGGAAGGCCTCTTTTCTCTTTTTAGCTCCACTCACTTAAAGGCACACCCCTGACCCAAATGCAACACATGTAAAAGACGTCAAACACGTCATGACGTTATGCACAGCGAGATCTGATGGGAGTGCTAAAACTTTTCAACTTCAAAAACTCTCTTCTCCATTTGTGTCTCGACAGTAAAGCGGCGGCGGGAAAGATGAGCCTGTACGAGTCGTTCGCTCAGGCCACGGCACTCGGAGACCTGCACACGTGTCTCATGATGGACATGAAGGCCTGCCAGGAGGATGACGTGAGACTGCTCTGTTACCTCACACCCTCCATCTACACAGAGGTACACACACGCACACACACACTAACGCGTCTGTTAATGTCTTTACATCGCCAAGACGAGAAGGCCGTGTACAGTCTGATGTTCGTGTCGTGTTTTATTTCCCCAGTTCCCAGATGAGACCCTGCGCAGTGGAGAACTCCTAAACATGATCGTCGCCGTCATAGACTCCACACAGGTGTGTTTTTGGCATTCGGTTCAGGTGACGTATTTATACAGAACTGTGTGAAAGTCTTAGGCGCATGGTATTATCTGTAGTATAAATGTTGATCAACACATACATGTCTGCATTATGTATAAAACTATTCAATAATTAAAAACGTAACTTAAAAATGAATAAATAAACAAGATTACAGAAGATCAAAAGAGTGACAAATTCACCTGAACGCTCAGTAAAACCTCCAGCTGTTTTACTTATACAACTGTACCAGTCTGTATCCAAAAAAGTTTTCACACCAACTTTGTCACTTGTATTGATTTTATTACTCTTTAGTGCTCTTAATAGAAGTTTTTTTTATTTGGAAAGGTTTTGAAAGGCATCTTGGCTTATGGCATATATACAGTGGAACCTCGGATTGCGAGTAACCCGGTTTACGAGTGTTCCGCAAGACGAGCAAAGATTTTTAATATATTTTGACATGGAAACCGAGCACGTCTTGGATTACGAGTACCAAGAATCATGTATCACGCATGCGCTTCCTATTTTGACACAGAGTGTCACATGATCACAACTGAACCAATGATTTTTCTCACTCTTGTGCTGCAGAATTGTGGATAATCGTCTCCCCTGCTGTGTCTTAGTGCTCATCTCTTAATGGTATAATCAAAATCTCCCCCATCCGCTAGTCCTATGTGTGTGCGCATGCGTAATTTAATACTGAGAGACACACACTTTGTTTTTTTTACTTTACAGCACTGATTCCATTAGTATGCGCTCACGCGAGTGTCATTAGTGATGTTCCTTGCAAATTTTTCCGATAAAACAGTCTTTCCTTTAATGTGTGTGCACGCACATTATACACACACACACACAGCGCCTGTGTGCATAAACGGAAACACTTATTTGTCGGGTTTTATTTTTACTTTTTTTTAAAGGTAAAGTGCAGATTTTTTTTTTTTTACTTTATATATTGTATTCATTATTTTTATGTATAAATTTTTTTGGGGTGTGGAACAAATAATTTTAATTAAAATAATTAAAATTTAATTTTAAATTAATAGTTTTCACTATTTCTTATGGGAAAATTTGATTTGGTTTGAGTGTTTTGGAATACGAGCCCACTTCCCGAACGAATTATGCTCGTAATCCAAGGTTCGACTGTATAAGTGTGTGTGTGTGTGTATGTATGTACGTTTGCACAATACTGTAATTAAAACAGCTGGTAGGTTTTACTGAGCGTTCTGGAGATCATTTTATATTTTACCCAGGAGCCTACAAATAGATCATCCTGTCTGTCATCCAATATGCTGCTTTCTTTGCGGGCATCCTTATTTATTTATTTATTTATTTATTTATTCATTCATACATTTTTAAGGTATGGTAAGATATTATTGAATTGTTTTGTAAAAAATAAGCAGAAATCATGAACCTATATACAGGTGTGTATGCTACTTTGTAATTTAAATGAAAATGTCTTTATATCTTACACAATCTCAAGGTCGATTTTTTTATTTTTTAAACCATAAAAAATTTACGAGTGTGCAGTTAAATACCACATGAATGAAGTCCCATGCACGTCTAGTTGAGCAATAAATACAGTATGATCTGAAGATGCTCCGACATGCATCGTCACTGCATTACTATATAAATTTCTGTGCCTCCTGTTGCTTGTCCGCTTATTTTCCCTTTAAACATTTTTTTTTTCCAGATCTCGCGCTTTATGGTTTCCCGCTGGTTTAATTCGTGTCTGCTCTTGTGTTCACAGCTTCAGGAGCTGATGTGCCACGTAATGATGGGGAATCTGGTAATGTTCCGCAAAGACTCCGTGCTCAACATCCTCAGTAAGTGTCTTGAGACTGATGGCTTAACAGGCCCTGAGTGTAAAATCACCAGTACGATATTATCACCATACCTAAGTGGCGATTCAATGAAAAATCTTGATACTATAAATATCCTGATTTGGAATTACATTTTTCCCAGATTTTGTTAGAATGTAAAACTTTATCGAGTAATTAATTAAATGTAGGCTATTTCTTATAACATTAGTTTTCCGACGTAAAAGACAAGGGCTACAAACGAGTTTAACATTTAACTTTAAATCAAAGTATATATGCAGTATGTTTGTATAGGGTTTCGCAAAAAAATTATACTTGAATTATTTATAGATTTATTTATCGAAATTCCAACAACATATTAAAATGGATATAGATTTTTTTTTTTACAAAGCTTCACAAATGTTCAATAGCTGCACCGCCTCTAAGGGGACATGCGTCTAGATGTTAAGGTGGTCCATCTTTTGCCAAACAAGCTGTAACATTCTCCAGTGCCTCAGTGATTCTCTCCTCAAGTTCCTCTAGGCTTGGAGCTAGAGACCGGTCCTTTCACATAGCGCATAGAAAAAGAAAAAAAAGGAAAATATTAAACTTAGATTTGACACATCTCGTTAAAATTTGACATCATTTAAGCGAAAGACTACCACACTATGCACTGGGACACCCTGTGTGTGTGTGTGTGTGTGTGTGTGTGTGTGTGTGTGTGCGTATAAAATAAACAGTTTTGAAATCGGTGATACAGTCTGGTGATGTGTCAAGAACCACGATTCATAACCGAATTTTCTTCCTCCCATCATCACCTAGTACACATTTTGTCTAATCATGTGTTTGTTTTGTTGTGTTACAGTTCAGTCACTGGACTGGGAGACGTTCGAGCAGTATAGCACATGGCAGCTGTTTCTGGCCCACAGTATTCCACTGGAGACCATCATCCCCATCCTACAGCACCTCAAATACAAAGGTGAGTCCCGCACGCTCGTCTCAGACGCTCCTCATTCTGATCCGTTATTCGTTCATGTTGGGATCAATTTATTATCCTGGAATACTTAATCTCTGTCTTTCTCTCTCAGAGCACCCTGAAGCTTTATCCTGCTTACTCCTGCAGCTTCGCAGAGAAAGGTGAGTTTCTTGCTCGTTAAGGAGTTAAAGGTGTGGTCAGCATTTCTTGTTTCCATCCCTTATGTGTGTGTGTGTGTGTGTGTGTGTGTGTGTGTGTGTGTGTGTGTGTGTGTGTGTGTGTGTGTGCAGTCCCACGGAGGAGATGGTGAAGATGGTGCTGAGTCGGCCGTGTCACCCGGAGGATCAGTTCACCACCAGCATCCTGCGGCACTGGGCGGCCAAACACGACGACCAGCTGGCCGAGCACATCAAGGCTCTCCTCATCAAGAACAACAACATGCCTCGCAAGCGCCAGAGGTACCACCACACCAAGATGTAATACGTACCAGCAGTTGATTTCACTAGTTTTTTGTTTTTTTCGTTGGTTTGAACACCTCTAAGCAGGAGATGTACATATGACAGTCGTGTGTGTGTGTGTTTGCCTTGTTGTCTTTTGCAGCTTACGAAGCTCCAGTAGTAAATTGGCACAACTGACCCTGGAACAGATGTTAGAGCATTTAGACAATCTGAGGCTGAGCCTCAGCAACACCAAGAATAACTGTGAGTTGTTTGTTTTTTAATCATACTCTACTTTAATAAAGCAGATTTTTTTTCCATTTCTTTGATGTACAGTGTCTATAAAATTGTGTACTTTTATTTACGTCTCTTTGTGTGTGTGAAGTTTTTACCCAGACGCCCATCCTGCAGGCTCTTCAGCACGTCCAGGCCAGCTGTGATGAAGCCCATAAAATGAGGCAAGTCTTCCCACAGGAAAAAGAAACGAAATAATGCACTTTCACTTTATTTATTTATTTATTTATTTATTTTTACTGGTGCTTATTAATAGAGCTCTGTGATTTAATCAGTTATGCAATTCAATCGATCTTTTGTCGGTTCAATTACATTTGGTTTTTAGATTCACAATTGAGTCACAGTTTTAAAAAAATAATTTTGGTAAACGTATAAACATTTATTGGTCTACATTTCCTTAAAATATAAGGAAATCGCAGCTTTAGCAGAAAATACAAACTGCGTAGATTTCCCACAAATATTCGCGTTTTGCAAGAGTATCGCTGCTTCTTCTTTTGATTTTATGGGACGTTGCTGCAATGCCACCACCTACAGGACTGGAGTGTGGAGTACTTCAGAACCTATAAGAAATATAGCTGCAGGAAATAAATCAGACTGAATCTAATTAAATTCATTTTTGTGCATTTTGATTTTAATTTGATCAAATTTCCTTATTAAGAGAGAAAGCACCCCAAGAGTGGCACAGTAATAACGAGCTCATCTGGTAAACGCAAGTTCGATTCCGCGGTGATGCTGTAGCCTCCCACTACTAGCCTGGAGACAGCTGACTGGCCGAGCTTTTGCAGAGGGGAAATATAGGGGTGTCGTTCATCGATCATGTACGATAGCTAATCATGGGCGTCTGTGAGCTCATACAAGCGGAGAGGGGGCCGATGGCGCTCTCCTCCCAGTGCTTTATGCCACTCCTGACGGCGCAAGAGCAGATAGTTTGAAAAGATAAGGTCGGCCGACGTCATGTGACTCGAATCAAACGCATAATAGTCTTTGTCCTCCCTGTTTTTGGTTATTGTAGCCTTGATGGGGTGGGAGTGCACTAATAAGGAAAATTGTTAGAATTGAGAGTAAATTTTTATATTCTGATCCTTACAGTATATTTAATCTCAATGCGTCTGTATGGTTTGTCTCACCAGGTTCAGTGATCTTTTCTCCTTGGCCGAGGAGTACGAGGATTCCTCGAAGCCGCCCAAATCGCGACGCAAAGCTCCGGCGTCGTCCCCGCGCTCGCGTAAAGGCGCGGCGCCTCCAGCCAACAACGAGGAGGACAGCGGCTCCAGCAGCGCCTCGGTGAGTTCCTGTCCGCGCGCCGTTTATCGTGGGGATTTTTCCTTTCTTCTAATTTAATGTTAATACTCAGTTCAGACTAATTAGAACCGTAGCATAGCGCCCTACATGTTTAATTAATTCATTCATTATTTTAAATTATTAGATTAAATTTACCCCACTTAATATTCTGCTGCATTTAAAATAATTTTTGCATGAAAATCTTATTAAATAAATGTGTGTGTGTGTGTGTGTGTGTGTGTGTAACCTCAGGAGGAAGAGGACTCCAAACCCAAAGCACCCAAGAGGAAACGAAAAGGCTCGTCAGCCGTAGGCTCGGACAGTGACTGAGAGGACACGTCTTCTCCACTTGCCCCACCCACCCCCCAGCATTTCCATAGCCACGCCCATTCCAGTGTGACATCACTGCTCTGACCACTCATCAGAGAGGAAGCACTGGATCCTCCTTCCTAGGACTTTGCCTGGAGCCCAGCCAGGAAGGCCACACCCTTTAGCGTCCCTCAGCACTATTGTGATCGGCTGCTTGGGGATTGGGGGCGTGCCCCAGGCTCAGTGGGAGCTGATAAGCTTCACAAGCCTCCCCAGACTTGGATGGACTTACAGGGGGGGTGGGGAGGGAAAAAAAAACGGATAAAATTGCACACAGGAGTCATTCTTTAGTGTCTCTGTACTCATCGATCCACTTACCCTGATTGAGCACGATCGCTGTGCTTAAAAATAACGGGAGATTTGAAACAATAAAAAATATATATATAAATCCCGCACTGTAGACAACACCGGGGAGATGATTTACAGCATCCGTCATGATCGTACGGACGTGTTCCACCCCACCAGAAGATGCATTTTATTATTTGATAAAGAACCAGCATTTGCTTTGTCCCTTATGAAATCCCTATTTTCCCTGATCGGATGTCGTGGCCCAACGGAGGTGGCGCTGGGGGTTTTACAGGGAGGACCACACTCCTCCTGGATGGATTTTTATCACGATTGCACAGCACAGGTGCAGAAATTGGATTGAACAATAAAAAAATTTAAAAAAACAGAGGACTTGACATGACAGACTTTTTAAGAAAATGCTTTCTACTGACCTATTTTCATAAAAAAAAAAAATCATAACTATGTAAAAGGATTATGATATTAATAAAAAGGCAGGGACAAACACTTTTGGTCTTTAATAAATGGTTGTGGAGTTTGAAATTAATCGTATGTTCATAAATGTCGGAATAAACCGCTTAAACCAGGGACGAGGAAACCTGGCCCTGTTTACGGCAGGGAAATCTCATCTTTCGCCAGATGTGTTTCTTCTTGATCTTAAAATGAAAGTGCGCACACAATACCTTGGAACAAAGTGTACTCAAAAAAACAGATTTTGAAAGCAGAGGCTTAAACTTTGTGGTTTTATACTAATCATAGGGAATGAACACACAGTAAAGCCTTTGCAGTGAACATGCTTGCAAAAAGATTACAGTTGAACCTTGGATTACGAGCATAATTCGTTCCGGAAGTGGGCTCGTGTTCCAAAACACTCGTAAACCAAATCATCATTTTCCCATAAGAAATTATGAAAACTTGAAATGAAATTATTCGTTCCAAAGCCCCAAAAATTAAATACATAAAATAATGAATACAATTTATAAAATAAAAATAGAACAAATTAATGTGCACTTTACTTAAAAAAAAAGTACAAATAAATCCCGACAGATAAGTGTTTCCGTTGGTACGCGCAGGCGCCGTGTGTGTGTGGAATTAGCCCCTTCCCTTGCCTCGGTTTACACAGTAACACTCCTCCTCCCTTTCCCCACCTCGCTTTTTAAGTTTCACAACAAACACACGCATACACAACGGAAACGCCGTTTTAACAGGGAAAAAAAAATCTCTCTAAGACTGGCGTGTGCGCATACTAACGGAATCACTTTTTAAGCTGCACAACAAACACATCAGAAACATTGTTTTAACGGGGAAAAAAAAGAAATCACTCTGACACTGGCGTGAGCATACTAAGGGAATCACTGCTGTAAAGTAAAAAAAAATAATAAAAAATTAACCAGCACTTTACCTTTGAAAAGAATCGTGACAGAGCAGAGTTTCTGTGTTTGTGAAGCCGGGGAGGGGGTGAAAAGGCGAGAGAGCGTTTGAGCGCGTGTCAGGGTGTTTGCGTGTGTGTGTCGGTGTCAAATTACGCGCTCACACACGCAAGAGACCCTTAAAGAATTCCGCAGCGCAAGAGTGACGCTCGGTGTCAAAATAAGAGTCGCATGCGTGATACATGATACTCGGCGCTCGTAAACTAATACTTGCTCGGTTTCCGAGTCAAAATTTATAAAAAATCTTTGCTCGGTTTGCGGAACACTTGTAAACCATGTTACTCGCAATCTGAGGTTCCACTGTATAAGGTTTTGAACGTTTCCAGCGTTTTGCAGACACCTTGAGGTAATCTCATTACACATACGAGCAGTTTAAGGTTAAGAGTTGAGCTCAAGGGTCCAACAGTAGCAGATTGGTGGTACTGAGGTTTAAACCTGGGACCAACACCTTAACTATTAAGCTACCCCTGAAAACGAGCACCTGAGTGTCCTTTGCGGATAGAAATGGTATAAAAGAGGAATCGGGCAAATTCCATCCAGAGTGTAATTTAAAGTGTGCTTATTACTCCCTACGCCCTGTGCAGGGGATGTCGGTTAAAGGAGCTCAATTGACATAATTCCACCAATAGAAACACCCTGCATCATCACCAGCGCAGATGTCACTTACTTCCAGGTTACCCTTCCATGTTGTGGAAATTTCACACTATGGAAAATAAATATATATTTCTTGAAACAAAAAACTACATTATAAGACATAATATAGCTCTTACAAGATGTACAGAGAAAATGTATATTTAAAAGAAATTACAGATCACTAGCCTATATAATAGCAAGGATTTATTGAATTAATTTAAACTTGACATATCAATATTACGTCTTCACCAATTATAATACGAATCCTGTTTCTAGCTTAATTTTTTTAAAACGAGGCATGATTAATGGAAATCATTTACGTTTAGTTCTGGCGACCCCATTGTTCACATTACCCCTCTTCCACCAAAGTGCACCAGGAACTAGTTCATGCCTTATGCTGGTTCAGAACTGCTTTAATAGTGAACCACTTATGAACTGTCTTTTTCCATCGTTACATCCCTATATACATCTGTGCATGTCTCCATTTTCCCAGCAATACTAGCGGCAAAAAATGTTAGCAACAAGGTTGAAGTTCATGACTTTGTGAGCAGGTCCCCTGGCTTTATCGTTACTAGAAAGCATTTAAGCTGCCCATTGCATATAGTCTTTTTTTTTTTTGAAGAGTGTGGTCACAAACTTAGTTGTCCATGATAATCCCACCCCCAGCTGAAAGCGATTCTTTGTTCTAAGCCTAGCAAAATGTTGGGGCCACCATGGAACCGGTTTTTCTATGAGGGCTGGTGCTTTGGCCACCTGAAAAAAGAACTGGTTAGAAGTTGTGCAGTCTCCAAACTAACTCTTGAGCCACCTCGGAGGAAAAGTAGTATCGTTTCCTACACCCTTCACGGCTGCCTTTGAACTTCCTGCTCTACTGGCAAATCTGGAAAAACACCAATAAACCTGTGCTGTAAAGTGGAACAGTACCGTTTCATACCCAGTAAATAGTTGGTGTTGGAAAACCTTTTATGGTCCTGCTTGCCAATGAAATACACCTACACAAGAATGAGTCACAACTTGATTAAGGTCTTGTTAAACATTTCCCTTAACAGGGTAAAGAAGTGAAGACCTAAAGTGTTCCTGTAGCTTAATGAGCCTCTGAATTGAAGCAGTTGATTGACCATTGGTCAATCCATATATACCTAAACCAACATTGAAGGTTCTGCTTGAACTTCAACAGGAGAGCCAAAACAAATTCTCACAATTCAAGCCAATAACCACAGACTGGTCAAGGAAACAAAGCCACAATTTCAAAAAACACAAAAACCAGTTTTATTAAATTTCATTAAAAATATATTTTAAAACAAAGTTGGTCTGTAACTCGAAGACAATTCACCCTACAGTACATCCTGCACTTTTCGGACATGGTTTTTCTTGTTTTTGGGAGTGAGGCTCTTGAATGCAGTCTGAGTCTTGCTCAGAAGCAGCTGTAGTCGTTTTCTCTCAGACGCCTGAGCGGAGCAGCACGGTTCCGGGCTCAGCATGTGCTCCTCAGCCGTGATGTCGGCGACGGGAGAGTCTCTGAGCTCTGGAAAGGCACGCGAGAGTCCAGGACTTTTCCAGCCTTCGTCTCCCCGGCGACGTCTGTGAAACAGGGACTCCCTGCGGCTCACGTTCGGGCTGGCAGCCAGAGTGCGGAAGCCATAGGGTGTAGTGACTTTCTCCACGTGCTTCAGGGACATCGCGGCTTTCGTAGACGGGTCGGACACGTCCTCCTTTCGACGTTTCCTGTTGGACTGCGGGGTGAGCCGGAGCTTGAGAGGAAAGCGCGGAGAGGCCGATGGAGACTGGGAGACAGGAGATGGGGTCTCTGTGCTGCTGGAAGACAGAAGGCGATACTCATCTGTGTCTTTGGGTTTCCTGAACCGAGGAGAAACGCTCAGATGTAGGCTTGAAGGAACGTAGAAGCTTGGTATTCTTCCAGGTGTTAGTGGTACATTCTGCCAGGGCTTTATCTTGACTGCAGGGCTTTGTCCATTACTGCCAAAAGCAAACATCTTTGAACAAACTGCCAGACCTTGAGCACCTCACTCACTTTAAGTCACAGCAGATTACTGACTGGTTTGCCAGCTCCTGTGCTCAGCTTTTAAAGCCTACTTGTAAATGAGCTTCAGGTGAACATAATCATCATGATGCCACTACACACGTGACTCCCTATTTGGCAAATGCACTTCCTGGGTTTTGGAAACCATTTAGTTTCATACCTTGTGTGTGTGTGTGTGTGTGAGTGAGAGAGAGAGAGAGAGAGAGTGAGAAGCCCAAATGGCCCACTGCAGGACATAAAGTCAACTGAATTACATTTTTTATGGTAAGGGTCAGGGCTAACCTTCCCACCTCCACACTTGTCTGTTCATGGTGCTAACTCATCCTTGTTCCCAGGATTATAGATCCCCTGCAACTCAGATATGAAACAAATGTACGCAAATACATGCTTTCGCAAGTCACAGGAGACTGGAAGTGTCTCGTTTTAAGTGCATTTATACATTGAGTCATTTAATTGAGGGTTCCAATTTTGGACACACCCTATCACACATTTATGTTAAACTTGGCTATAATATAAGCATGATCTAAACAATCTTACAGATATAAAATATAGATCAAGTTGTTTGTATCTGTGAGAGGTCAATGCAGTATCTTATGATGATAAAAAAATAATAATAATAATGATAATAATGAGCAGCAGTAGTTAATTATATATGTATGTAGTGTAGTATATTCGTGCCCATTCTTTCTGTAGAGCCCTTGTGAGGTCTGGCCTGGTTGAGGTCAGGGCTCTGTCATAGGACCAGTCAAGTTCTTCCACACTGAACTCATCAAACCATGTCTGTATAGCATTTATAGTCCTTGCCTCCACAGACATGTTTGAATAGAAAAAGGTTTTCTGTAAACTGTTGCCATAAAGTTGGGAACATAGAATTGTCCAAGATGTTTTGGTATGCTGAAGCATTAAGATTTGCAGACTGATTTATATACACTACTATTTGCTAAACTGCGTTTCGTTGCTGAGGACCTTTATTTTATAATAACAATAAAGTTGTATACACATTTTCCATGCATAGGAAAAATAAATATATATATATTGTATATGTAAGAAACTATTTATTTATAGAATTTGCTCTACATAGTTACCATTGTTCTGAAACCACATTGTAATACTTTTCACCCACTGCTGATCAACACACATTAGCATATCTGGAGATATGTGTGCAATGGTGTGTGTGTGTGTGTGTGTGTGTGTATAAAATAAAAATTATATACATTCTGTACTTCTGGAAAGGAAAAACAGTATGATGTACTGTATATTATATTAATATAATATTAATAATATTATCATATTATAATCAGTTTCTTTATTGCCAAGTACGCTTGCATGTACAAGGAATTTGTTTTAGTGACAGAGCTTCCAGAACAAAACAATGACAAGACAAAAAAAAAAAAAAAAAATCATAAAAAGTTAACAACAAATGGAGTAGGATGTGGGATTCTATCAAATAAGTTAAATATTTATGAGAAGAATGTTTAAATGTTCATGAGTTAAATTGCCTGAGGAAAAAACTGTTATTGTGTAATCTTACCATATATATATATATATATATATATATATATATATATATATATATATATATATATATATATATATATATATATATA